>ML833372.1:1715-51716 GCA_009831015.1 Picea engelmannii
CCATAGAAAAAAGGACAAAGAAAATATGGAAAATATCAAGACAACCAGTCAAAGACGCAAGCAAAGAAGGACACCGAAAAGACAAAGACAGATACCAGGAAGTGGTGCGACTTCCATAAGAGCCCTTGGCATAACATTGCTGACTACTGCTCAAAGCAGTCACTAGTGGCCGAAGTGAAAGCCTCTGAATCAGATGCGGGTTCTGACTCTAAGTCAAAACCAAAAAGGGTAAGACATATCATTGACATGGAACCCAATGCCACCATTTCTACCACCAAGCTCCTTCCTAGTGAACCAAACGAGCCAGAAGAAGGCGAACGCCTCTTCCATTCATATATGTGGGTAAAAGGAACCTCGTTGCACTTAATCATTGATAGTGATAGCCAAAAGAACCTCATCTCAACAGAGGTCATCAAGTGGCTTGACCTACCGACAACACCACACCCACAACCCCACACCATTGGATGGCTCTGCCAAGGAAGCGATCTCTGTGTCATCCAACAGTGTCGACTATCGTACGACATCAAGCCCTTCAAAGACGAGGTATTGTGTGATGTTGCTCCTCTTGAATTTTGTAATGTTCTTTTGGGCCAACCTTATTTATGGAAACGTCATGTTGTATATGAGTCTAAGCCTCGTAGTGTTATTATTACTTTGAACATGAAATTGTACAAGATACCCGAGGCAATCCCTCCTAGTGTTATTTCATTGATCTCTGCCAAGCAATGCAGGAAGGTCATTTCTCAGACCAGTAAATTTGTCTTCTTCGTGATTCTCTCTCAGAGTGAGCAAAATATCATAGCCACATCTAGGGCCTCTATGAACGATCTCTCCACACAATAGAAGAAAGTGGATAAGGTCGTGGAAGAATATTCAAATATCTTTTCCTCTCCTACCGATGCACCTCTGCATTGCCAGGTCAAGCATCCCATCGATCTGACCCCAGGCGCATTGCTACACAATGGGCTAGTCTACCGCCGCTCTTTGTTAGAAAATGAGGAGATCGAGAGGTAGATCCAAGAACTGCTCCACAAGGGGAACATACGTCCCAGCTCATTTCCTTGTGGGAGCCCAATCGTGTTGGTGTAGAAGAAAGATGGGACCTGGCGACTTTGCATTGATTATCAGGCCCTGAATAAAATCACAATTCGAAATCGGTACCTGATTCCCTGAAATGATGACCTCCTTGATCAGCTCATAGGGGCCAAATACTTCAGTAAGATTGATTTGAATTCTGGATACCACCAGGTCCCAATAGAACAGACAGATGTATGGAAGACCGCCTTCAATTCAAAAGAAGGTCTTTTTGAATGGTTGGTCATGCCCTTTGGTTTGACAAATGATCCAACAACTTTTATGAGAATGATGGATGATATCCTACGACCTTTCACCAATACTTTTGTAGTGGTGTGTCTGGATGACATCCTCATCTACAACAAGACTTGGGCGGAACACTTGCAACATATTTAGCAGGTTCTGCACACCCTGCGACAGCACAAACAAAATGAAAACTTGGAAAAATGCTCCTTCGGCATGGATAGACTCCATTACTTAGGCTACATCATTGATCGACATGGTGTGCATGTGGATCCAACCAAGATCCACGTCATCCATGACTGGCCAACCACAACCACACTCACTGAACTTCATATCTTCTTGGGCCTCACCAATTTCTATCGCAGGTTCGTGTTGGGGTTCTCTCATATCGCATGGGCCCTTAGCCAAGTAACAAGGGGTGGAGGTAACGAAAAATTTATTTGGGGCATGTCCCAACAACAAGCCTCCGATGACTTGAAGAAGCATTTGTGCTCATCCCTAGTACTTTCATTATCGAACCTGCAACATCCCATTGAGATCGAGATAGATGCTTCAAACTATGTTGTGAGCATCGTTCTCACTCAACACGGCCACCCCATGGAATATCATAGTGAGACACTATTAGATGTTGTCTTTAAGTACCCTACTTATGACAAATAAATCTACTCCATTGTGCAAGCATGCCACCAGTGGAGACGTTACACTATTGGGAAGGAGACATTCATCCACACTAATCACAAGCCACTACAGTTCATGCAAACCCAAGGAAAATTGCAGAATGACTGCCATCAGAAGTGGTCCACATACTTACAACAGTTCCACCTCAACATCAAGTATAAAATAGGAAGTACCAACCGAGTTTTTGATTTCCTCAACTGACCTCCAGTCACGACACTCACCATTGTGCTAGACTCTTACGGCCACAAGACCTCTAGATGGTCCCACCTCTATGAGACAGAACCTGAATTCTCCACCACCTACCAAATGTTGGGCGCCAACTCAGTGGTCACTAATTTCCATCTTCAAGACAGGTTGTTGTGTTGTTTGGGCCATCTATGTGTTCCATCAAGCAAGCATGCGAAGATGATTTGGGAATCTCACTACAGTCGAGTGGCATGACACTTTGGCATCGAAAAGACAGTGGCAGTGTTGCAGAAACATTTATACAGGCCAAAACTTTGACAAGATGTCGGCAAGTATATTAGGTCCTGCACTGCCTGCGCTATTTCCAAACTGACCACTAAGAAACAAGGCATGTACACCCCTTTGCCTACTCCTGACAGGCCATGGGAATCCATCTTAATGGACTACATGTTGGGCCTCCTGTCCACCAAGAGGGAAAATGATTGTGCTTTTGTGGTTGTTGATCGCTTTTCCAAGATAATGATTCTGGTCGATCCTCTGGTCACTGCTGGATACCAATCTCACTAAATCCACTGCCTTCCACCCCCAGATAGATGGCCAAATTGAGGTTATCAATCAGATGATCATACATATCCTACGCATGCACAATTCAAAACACCCCCACACATGGGATGAGAATCTTCCCTATGTCCAACATAGATACAACTGATCCCTACATAGGTCAACTGAACACAACCCCTTCAGGTGGCGTTGGGATTCCAACCATTGGGCCCCATGGATGTTGCACTACCCCTGGTGACCACCTCGAACGACTCGTCCCCTACTCCACCAGAAGATGACAAAGCCACCCGGTTCATTGAGCAGATCCATCACATCTTCCAACAAGTTCAAGATATTCTACAAAATACTAATGCCAAGTACAAACAACGCCATGGTCAACATCGAGTGCCACCTAAGTTTCAAGTGGGAGACAAATTTTAGTTGCACTTGAAGAAAGAATGCCTTACAAGGCCCCATCAGAAGCTTCCCCCACTCCATTATGGTCCGTACACCATCACCAAGGCTATGGGTGACAATTCTTTTGAGCTCAAAATTCCCCCTTTCCTTGGCCTACACCTAGTCTTCAACGTGGCTCTCCTTCATTCATATTTCCCACCATTATTGGACACCTCATAGATAATAGAGCAGTTGAAACCAACAGAGCTCAACCCTGACTACATGAAATATGCATCTAGTGATCATATTGTGGACAAACATATCAAGGGAACTCGACAACAAAGGATCCAACTTTATTGAGTCGTCAAAGCAGGGCAGCTCCTGCACCAAGGAAAGTGGCTCACTCGGGGCCAAATTCAGCAGAAATTTTCTCATCTGATGGGGGAACTCAATGCAATGGATACCATTGATTCCTAAGAAGGTAGGATTGATCCAGGTGGATATCGGTGGCCACCCACCTTTTCCAAATCGCTCAAAACAATTTTCTGGCAATTTTGGAAATTTACTATTTTTAGCAGTTTTTAACTTCCGGGGCCATTTTGAGGGCCTAAATGAAGGTTTTTTGGGATCATGCTTCTCAATAATAGCCAAAGTCTCTAATTGATACCTTTCAAATGGGCTATAGTGCACCTAAAACATATATCGTATGCAAAAGTTACGACCCCGGGAAGTTGATGTACTAACTTACCCAAACGAGGCCCACGTGACTTTTAGCACTTCATCTCCTAGGGTTAGGTTTTTGGATGTATAGGGTTTTTGACATTCCTGTTTATTGTAAAAAGGCCTTAAGAGCCTCATTGTAATCATCTTCTTGCAAATGAGCGCAATCGTCACATCTCTTCTCAGAGATAAGCCACCACCATTCTAGCAAGCTTGTTTTCTGCTGCACTTTACAGTTTTAGCTTATTTCCTTATTGAATAGAAAACCAATTTTACTGTATCTCTGTTATTCTTTGTTAAGAATATTTTAATAATCTGTATTCATTTAGTTCTTCTCATAAAATCCTGATCAGATTGGTTTATGTGGTTGAATTTAGCAAATTGAAGCTCTGAATTCTCTGTCAAACACTTATGTGTTGGAATTATTATTATCTGGAAATCGTGTAGTTTAAAATCGATCGAGGGGTAAGATCAACAACCCGTGATCATTGCATAGATTGAATATGCACATGGGTTAACGTCGAGACCAGTAACCATAATTTAAACTCAATATAGCGTTGTTTTGAGTTTGGGATCCGATCATAGATTGGACAACCCGTATTCATTGTGGAGATCGAGAGGAGAGTTAAACCACGACTAGTTGAGGTTCCACAATCCATTGTCGATGTTGGATATGGGGGTAGATGGATCTACCATATTTATTTGTAGATAAGGGATTAAGCCATGATCATAGCGCCTAGATACAAGAGATGAAAGGGTAGCACCCAAAAAGAATAGAGTCGAGGTCACAACTCTCGGTCGCATGGAGAGAAAACAGAGTTCCTCCAAGCCAGTCAAGGAAGATAGAGTTTAGCACTCTACATTATATTGTGGTCACGAGGACTAGTTCTATGGGAATACAGGTGCTCATAGTTAGCACATTGCATGGAATTTCTTCGAGGAAATGCATGTTTGCATAAAGGGAAGACAATGGACCTTCCATTGAGGAAGGAGGACCTTCTAGAATTTTACTTACATTGTATGGGTGTCAAAGAAAATCAAATTTGGGTGGCCATGAGTGTGGGCACCTTGGTTACTAATGGAGAAAGAATGCTTGGGTGCATTCAAGAGAAACTTATAGTTTCATATGTGCCGACTTGGGATCATGATCAACCTGTAGCAGGAAGCACAGTCCGACTGCAATAATGAACGAAGGTTAATAAGCCATATGGTGAAGAGCTTGGCTAAGCTCCAACACACCATGGAAAAGTTCTTGTCATAAAGTGTGGAAAACTTGAAATCGATGCAAGGGTGCATTGGGTATGTATGTGGCCACGAATGTTGGCATCATTAAAGTCAATTGATATCTAAATTACATTTTGAAAATTTGGTTGGCTGAAATGATGCATAGGTAAGGGATGATGTTCCCTTCCATGTTTATATAGATGTGATGCAACTATTAGAATGCACAAGTTAAGAAAGGTTGTGATGACATTTTAAATGTGGTGAGAATATATATATATATGTGTGTGTGTGTGTGTGTGTGTGTGTGTGTGTGTGTGTGTGTGTGTAAACATGAGAAACTAACAGTTTGTTTGGAAAGAATGAATTGCAGGAAGAAAGAGTTTTGGATATGGAAATATTGTAAGCCCATAAGGAAGACCAATTGCTTGTTGAGATAAACTGCTATGGGGATTAAAGTCCCATGCTTGTGAATATGTTCCTTGTGTGGAACAAATCTGGAAAAATAAAATGTAGAATTGGAAATCTGTAGGTGATAGATTTGCAATAAAATTTTGAAATTCATAATTTATGATGATGTCTCATGAATTTATGTATACCTGTGATATAGGTTGTAAGAAAATATATGTCCAGAAAGGACAGGTGAAGTCTATCAAACTGAAAAGGCATGAAAAATGGCTACTATTGATCCATGAGAACCCCGTGGTAACCCATGATCACTTAGAATATGTTGTGTTGAGGTAACACAAGCCGGAGGCATGCCTTGGCAGAGAAATTCTGAGGGACACATCGACTATAAGGCTCAATAAAGTCTCTAAAATTCTTCCTGTGCTAGAAAACCTTGGCTAGGCAAGATGGATCACCTGAGGAACTGTATAGCAGAGAAGGGGATTCCTGAGCTTGGGCCTGGAGGGTGAGTGACCGCAAGGAAGAGGAGACTCTGATAGTTCTTGTAAACTATTGATTGAGATCATGCACACAATGGGTATGTTCGGGAAAAACAATGAGCCTGGATAACAAGATATCCATGTGGATACAAATCCACAAACTATGCAGATAAGTATTGTGCTAAATCTTGAAATTTTTTCGCATGAAACTATGATTAATGTACTTGTTGTCCAAGAATTTTTTAAGGCAGGTGAATAAGACCAAGAGGATGAAAAGGACCTGACCAAGAAAGAGGGTCAATACTTTTGAATAAATGGAATGAGAAATACCTGATAGATGTTACTGAGAAAGAACACCGAGGACGGTGTTTCTTTTAAGGGGGAGTGGGTTGTAACACCCCTATTTCCCCCAGCTTGTAATTAATCATTAATCATAATCACCATGCTATGGTATGGGAACAATGTAAATGTATTATTGTTTGAATTGAAAATAACTAAATGTGGGGGTGAAGCCTTGAAAGTACTGGCCATGATATCACTAGAGGAAAGAATGTGAAAACTATAAGAGAGGTTTCATTATATCGAATGACCCCAAATTTCCCTTTTTGAGGATAAAAAACCTCCTCTGGTTCCCAAGGAGGAATCAGTTAATGAAGAAAGGACCGATGGTTGAACCATCAACCACCCCCATGAATGGAAGCATTGTCTAGCTGCAGAAGGTTAGCCCGAAGTACCACAAGCTCTTGTAGACCCAGACTCACCCGAGTTTCCTTCTGACAGAAGGAACATGATAGGAAGGATAACCTTCTCAAGGAAGGATGTGCATGCAAGGGCATAAAGAGAATAAAAGGGAAGAGAAGAGAACGCAGGGAGCTCTCTAGTTGAGAACAGAACTTGAGCAGAAGGCCATGAGCTTGATGCTGAGGAAGCGTTTGATAAACCTCGCAGAAGCTATGAAAGAGAAAGGACCTTTGAGAATTGGCATAACTTCCCTAGTGATATCATGGCTTGGCACACGGGTGGCCAGAGCGCTAAGAATAAATTTCTCTGAGCCTATGGTTGGGTGGAAAGGCAAACACCCATAGTCAGTTAGTTGGTTGAACCTGTAATAGATAAGTATTCTCATATCTTGTGTAATTGAACTGTAACTGTAGCTTAAAGTTGAATATCCTATGAACGTTGCAGGGATGTGCATGTTTGCTTGATGACTAGATTGTATCCCTTTATATTTGTTTGATTGTGTAGTTAAGAAAGTAAGGAACGATATGGTTTGTATGTGTAAATTCTCGAGCCTTGTAGTGGCTCAAATTTAAGAAGATGAACTGTGAGTTTGTTGACCTTGGACATAGTTTTCCCATATGCATGTCGATACCCCCAACTGTTTTGAGTCTCTTGGGAAAAGGAGTTTGTTAAGCTCAGAAGAAAGAGCGCAAAGAACGTGCCAGTTCCTAAGTCCTTCAGGACTGATGAATCTCAGGAAGGATAGCGAGATTTAAGTCTCGAAAGGGAAGATCCTTTCGTTTGGAAGACGAACAAATGAGATCCGTTCAGAAGGTCCCAAGGTCTGTCACGACCATTGGATTTGGAGAAGGAACGTAGGTGTTAACTCGTCGACTCCTTCAGTCTTTGTGATTTTGACGAACTTCGGTATTCGTTGAAAGGGAGATGGATCCTCTGAAGTCCCAGAGCTCGAAGTTAATCTGGGTCATAGATCTGAGGATGCCCGGGAACTATCCCAACCGTTGGATCTATGATGTAGTCAGCCCGACGTTGACCAACTCCGAGAGAAAAGAGGAGTTTGTGTCGCATAACTCCCAAAGGTCGGGGTCGCGAAGTAATGTGGACCGTGGATCTAAGGATCATTCAGGGCCCCTCTTGATCGTTCGAT
This sequence comes from Picea engelmannii, assembly GCA_009831015.1. Classification (NCBI taxonomy): domain Eukaryota; kingdom Viridiplantae; phylum Streptophyta; class Pinopsida; order Pinales; family Pinaceae; genus Picea; species Picea engelmannii. The sequence continues at coordinate 9,549 of ML833372.1, forward strand.
CGTAGGACACATGTATCATGTCGAGAGCATGTGGGGGCCCACATGCCGAGGGATGACATTGCAAGGTATGGAGACCTTGTGGCAAGGTAAGGGGATGTCGATGACCAGAGGCAGGTGCCATGTATTCTTATCAAAGTGTTTTGGGATGAGAGATGTCCCTATAGGAATGGCCCAACAACAAGACCCAAGGTACCCTTGAGTGGAAGTTACGAGCTGTAGATCTATGGGGTTACGTGGATACCCTCAGACTGCCAGATCTAGGTTGTGTTCAGCCCGACGCTAACTGACTCCAGGAGAAAAGAGGAGTTTGCGTTGCAGAACTTCAAAAGGCCAGAGTTGCGAAGTAATGAGGACCGTGGATCCTTGGATCCTTCAGTATCCCTCTCAGTCATTGATATGCAGGGGAAGTGTGGTGCTAGATCCTTTAGTCCAAATATTGGGAACTCCAGAGGATTTGAGGTGTGGTGTGTCGATAAGCTCTAAAGCCCGAAGTGGCGAGAGCTGTCGATTCGAGGATGCTTTGAGACTTTTCCTAATCGGTAGATTCAGGCTGTGGTCAGCCCGATGTTGATCAACTCTAGGAGAAAGGAGAAGTTTACACCATGAAACTCTTGAACGCCGAAGTTATGAAGTAGCAGAGGTCGTTGATCCAAGGGTTATGTGGACATACCTTGGCTGCAAGATCGAAGGGTATGAAAGACGATTAGTACAAAGTGACATGACGCAGTGAAATCACCCAGGGTGACATGGACCCAAGTTTGACGTGCCACATGTCATATAGATTCACATGTATCACATACCCTATAGAACCATTGATACGTGACACGTGTCAACCCCTAGTACGTGCCCGCCTAGCCACAGTGGTTATTGAAGTGACCGGAACTCTGGGAGGTCCAAGACATTGAGACTCTGGAGGATTAGGGGTGTAGCATTGTAGAGAGACCAAAAGGCCTGAAGGCCAAAGTCACGTGGAAAGATTATGGGACTTCGAAAGTTCAGGAATCCAAGAGATCTTGTGCATAGATAGCAAAGAGGCGTTCAACGCCAAAGTGCTGAAGTCTTGAATTCCCTCTTGGCTTGTGTGTTAGACGCCTGTGTGTTAGATAAAGATTGAGTCCAGTCATGGGATCGGATGGTGGATGGAATTCCACCGTGGATGAAGGAATTTGGAGACACTACGTGTGAGGTGGATCCACGTGGGAACCACATGGCCCTTGACCAATAAACACAGGAAGAACTAGGAAGGGCGTATCTGCCAGTCCGAAGCTCGGATTTGACCATGGAGGTAGAGGTTGGAGAGTTCTGGACGAGAAGGACATGATACAAATATCGAAATTAGGATTTGAGATAGTTATGGAAAAAAAAATTATGATGCCCCGCCCCTTAAAAGAGCATTTAGGGGCCGAGTGTGTTACAAATAACATCTCTCTACAATTATTCCTGCATTACAAAGGAATTTCCTTTTACTCTAAGGCGACTTTTTGGCTAGTTGATTCTTAATCATATAATCAATACATCCCTGGCCTTTGACTCATGGCACCTTGGATTTCCTACATCTTGAAATTAGCTCAATAGAGGAAGATAAGTGTTACTCACATGATGTAGAATTCCATGCTAGACATACACTCTGGTAAATGGGAAATCTAAGGGGAATGATAAGTGAATGATTGTGTTTGTTGGCTGCGAAGTAGGATTTTGTTTGTTCTCATAATGAAATGAATTGGGGTTTCTCAGTCACATTTTCCCCCACTATGTCCTTGAAACAATTACCCTTGGCCCACACTTCCATAGCGGTGTTGGATCTGGGTGTATAAACTTATGAAATGGGAAGTGGGGCAAGGAGACATATGGTAGGGTTTATGGGGGAGTCAATTTCTTGCGTGCTTGAAGAGGGTTTTCACATAAGGGTAAAATTTAGAATTATCTATGAAAAAAAACCCCTAAATAACATTTGAAATGGACATTGAAGAAGGGTTAGTTGTGAGGTCGATTGAATTTGCTCAATGGAGGAAAATTCACCGTTGAATTTTTTATGTGGGAAGGAGGAGGGTTAAGCTATATTATTGTTTGAATATTTGTAGAAAACAAATGCTAATAAAAGTTAACAACCTTAACCATGGTCAGGGGATTACTTGTCAGATGACAATTTATTGTAGGTGATGTCGAATGTGCAGTCAAGGATGTGGTGAGCATGCTTTGTGATCGTCCTTGATGCTCATGAAAAGTACTCAAATGAGAATGGTAAAAATAAACAAGTTGTGGGATATTTTATAACTCGAGAAATTATCTCTTTTCGTGTTTAAAACCATTTCTTAAAAGTAAAAGAAGGTCGCATTAATGGTCAAATCACCATTTCGATGGAAAATGATCTTTAGTGTGGTTCAAAAGGAGGTTTGTCACAAGGATGGATTTTTTGTGAAATGCAATATATTGCATGTAAACTAACTTTCATGCAATGTATCGCATCAAGAGAAAAGTTATGATCATGCGGCATCACATTGAGAGAAATTTTATCCGTGTGATGGATTGCATGGAAAAATGTTTTTGCGCAAAGTATTGCATGAGGAATAAGTTTGGGAATCTACAATAAACCTTGGTCCATTTGAATCTCTCATTGAGGAATATTTTTGAACTCATGTAATATGCCACATGAAAATATTTTTCATGTGATACATCACAACGATGAAAGTTTTGAAGATGCAATAAAAAGTGGAGGCAAAGAGTTTCTTGGAAAGTTAATTTGTCATGAAGATGGAAGTTTATCAATATGTAGAATGTCATGACTCAAGAAAAAATATGTGCAATATGCATCATATCAAAAGAAAATAAATTCCATGTGAAACGATTTGTATCACAAGAAAATAAATTCAGTGCAGAATGTTGCAGAGAGACAAACTTTTGGAGGATGTGATGGGAATTTTCCACAAATTTTATAAAAAGGAATTTCTAAGGAATTTGAGGGATCAAAAATATCACGAGAAAGGAAATCAAGGAAATTTCCAAAGGCACTCAAAATTTAAAGTGAAGGAAAACAATGTACATGAAATAAATTCAAGAAAACTAGGAGGGACCCCATACTACTTTAGGCTCCAGCAAGTACTAACGTAAAAAATGGTGTGGGAGGGTCGTTGATAGTGCAACAAGTGGGGATCATGACCAATATTTCAACATACCTTGAAAATCCATACATTCACCTTTCCCACAAATGGGTTAGCCATAACACTAGTATATCTCAGAACCATGAAGCAATTGTTCTATAGATCACCTTCCATTTTAAATATCACACACCAAACCACCTGCCTGGAACTCTACTTCCATTTTACCAACTCTTGGATATTCTCATACATAGTTATAAATTGATACTAGAATTGCACCAATCATATAGCCAACCTTGTAATGGATGCTTCAACCAATCCATCGATGAACTCTAGTCACATTGCAAATTCTAAAGCTTCATGTTAATGCACAATCTGTAGCTTGGGAGAATCCCAACCCACATGAATATATATATATATATATATATATATATATATATATATATATATATATATATATATATATATATATATATATATATATATATATGCAACAAATGATAACAATAGAATCAAGGACAAGATGATGGAAATAAATCTAGTAACGACTAATTGAACTTCCAATGATTTAGCTAAGACTTTGATGATATTTATTAATTATTATCAACAAGTTATTACGAAATCCAAGTGGATGTATCAAACAATTTCTACAGCGGAAAGATCTAACCACAACAATCAACAAGCAAACCACCCAACGATTAGCCAATAACAAGTAGAACAATAACCAAGGTTTACAAGTGAATTTGAATGGTAGATTAGAGAGCAATAAGTGAGGAAAATATGATTTTTCAGCAGCCCTAATGGATGTATAATTAATTTGTAACATAAAAGAGAATCACTTGGATAAACTAGACACCCTTAGGGCACAAGCAAGCTTATAGCATGAAGAATAAATTCCAACTCGAACAATTGCAATATCTCTAATTTCCACATATACCAATGTAATGATTTTATATCTCCAATGCAAAAAGAAAAGTGCCTTTTCAATTGGGTTATGGAGTCTCTTGTGTAAGATCTAGGTTTTGTTACTTCTCTAGGGAGTGTAAGCCTTTTTACTCCATAGAGAAAACAAAACCTAGCAAGGTACATCTAGGAGGGTGTAAGCCTTTTTATCCTCCTAGAAACCTTTGCAAAATAGCTTATTCAAAACAAATTTGTTATATCTTAGTGGAGGGTGTATGCCTTTATACGCCGCCAATGGTTTAGAAAAATATAACTTGAAGCAATGAGAGAAATATACAATTAATGCATAAATTCCTTACCAATTCCAAGAAAAAGCATGAAGAAACCCTCTTTTACCAAGAATATTCCACGACAATAGTAAGAACACGACATCCAAGAGATAGTGCCTTAGCTTCCTTCACCAAAATACAAGTACTAGCATCCACAAGAGAGGTTCAAGAGAGAGATAGAGCAAAATGCCCCAAGTAGGGCGAAAATTTCATCCATACAATATGTAATTCCCAAGTGAGTTATGATCCAAATGACAAAGGGGTGACCTCTATTTATATGAGGTCACCTAAAACCCTTTAGTCCACTTTTTGAAAAGTCAACGTCAAATTAGAGAGGACGACCTCCCTATTTGTCCTTTTACATCTTAAAATTCAAATTTACAAAAATAAAATCCCCTTTTAGGGGTGACGTCATGCCCTAAAGGGTGACGTAGGGACTCTAGGAGAGACATTGAGCCTTTGATGAAGAACGTTGGGCCTCCAAAGGCCATAAATCATACCATGAATTGCTATAGCATGTGCCAAGTGTCTCTCTCACCATCAAACCAAGACACATCACCATCAACCATGAGAAACCCATCAAAACCTTAGCCCATGTGACATCTAGGGCATCGCGTGTGACGTTTTATGCCTCCAAAGGCCAACATTTGGGTGCAATAGGCTGTAGTGTGATCTCCTCATTATTTCTAAGTTCCTCCAAAGGAAAATTTCCTCTTCCCATGTGTCTAGGGAGAGGGGGCGCATCATCCAACCTATAGGCTTCATGCCCCAAATGAAGGTCCAAGTGACCTTGTGCCTTCATGAAAAGTATTCCACCTATCAAGGCCCTGCAAAGACAAACATATTTGCCCTCCAAGGGTCCACAAGTAACAAGTATCATTCCAATTAATTCATATCTAATCAAAGAACCAACCAAACTTGTGCATGAAATCCCCCCTTTTCAAAATAAACAAATGCTCAAAGACCTTATACAACTTGCCAAATTTAAATATGGGAGGGGTGTCATAATGCCCTATTGGGTGAACCCATTCCTCAAGTAGGGGATGTTTCCAAGGAGAATCCTTTCTAGGTTATGTAGTGAATGTGAGGTGGATGGGGTTAAACTTCTAGGTATAGGGTTTCATGAAATACAAGGGCTCATATTGTCTCATTTATGGGTGTCTTTGTTGAGGGTTGGCCACATACTTTTCCTCTTTTTGTTTTTAAAGCATATTTTTCCAAGCCCTTTATAAGCCATTCATTTTGGATGTGTTTCCAAGTTGAAGACAGTAAGGGGCACTAAAACAGAAATGGATATCCCACATATGCTCTACCTTGGTTCGCATGTTTTCCAAGTTGAAGACAATAAGTGGCACTAAAAAGGAAATGCATAGCCCACATATGTTCTACCTTGGAAAGAATTATTGATTAATTAGTTATTTATTTTATGGCTCCCTCATTTTTGAGAGGCATTCAATTTCTCTCGGGATCCCAGGGAGATCTTTTATTGCATGGTGTTTTTGCTAGGGAACCTTCGAGCCTGGTGGCCCCTTCTTCCCATGAAATGAGGTACATGCCCTTATTGGGTCAATAAGCTTGAAAATATAAAATATTGAGAAACAAAAGGGAATAAGTAATGGAAAGTGACAAGTATGAGCGGTAATGGTATGATGACCCTTCAAGGAGACACCCAGTAGAAACCATTTCCCTAAGGGTGGCCACCTACTAGGAAACCATGACACTCACCAAGGTGAAATAGGGAAAAAAGCATAATTTCCAAGAAGATGTTTTCAAAATCAAGAAAGGATCCTTTTTCAACATGTTCAAATGCTTCAAATATTAAAATGACACTTACCATGACACCAGACTTCTTACCTCATGAAGAAAGACATGTTGTTCTCTATGGGCCAAGATGGGAGTGGGGGATGTTGATGCCATCAGTTGGATGGTGAGATGTGGTATGATAGGGGCCCCTGCTTGGTCATCTACCTCTTAGTACTCCATGTCTACAACTTGAGGGCCTCGAGACATCATCTCCTTAGTTATCCCTAAGAATGGGGGATAACATTTGGATCCTACTCGGGGACATGTACTCGCTGTAGAGCGCATGAGAACCTCAACATATCGTGGTAAGACATGTACCTACACACACTAAAACAAAAAAAATGTTGGATATTGAAGGTGGCTCACTCTCCTTTTGTCCATATGATTAAAAATTCAAAATTTCAACTAATCTTTAAACGAAAATTTTGCATTTTTTTCAAAAAATTATAAGCTAACATGCAATATGATGAAAGAAAATGATCATAACATTAATGGAAGTAGAGAAAAATGAAAATGATATATGACATTCAAATAAGTAAATGCAACTAAGCTATCATGAGCAAACAAATATGCAAATGAAAAAAAGAAAATGGCCTACCTATTTACCCGGGGCCCTTGGGCCTTGAAGGTCAGGTCTTGAAAATGTCAGGTGAAGTCGTACAACCAATGCAACCACATGCTCACCACTTCATAAAGGCATCTCCCCCTATGCTTAATCATTTAGTACAACAAAGATAAGTCAAGCATAAAATAATCATAAGCATAAATAAGCATGTAATCAATCATAGAAAACAAGTCATGGAGGTGGGTGGAAGGGAAACAATCATGCCAAAAAGAATGACCACAAGCATGATCAATCCATATATGAAGAGGGATACCCTATATAGACGAAGACTCATATTCATCCTCCTTAAGCACACCAATTCTTTCTAAATACTAAGAGGAGATGAGAGGTCCCAAGAAGACCCTAAAATTCCCTTAAGAAGGAGAGATGAGATAAGGGAAAACCTCAGGTCTAGAGAAAGAATCCTCCCCAAAACCCAAATCATGTTGCTTCTTTATCCACAAATCCTTGAAAAAATCCCTAAGATAAAAATATTTTTTCTTTGTAGATTAAGTCTTTGATTGTTCTAGGTTGGCAATGGCCTTATCTTCATCATGATTTGAGCACGATGGTGGAGGAAAATTTTCACCGCATAATGAATATGAGTGCTCAAAAGGATACACAACACAACTATCAAAGTATGACTGAAAATCATCATGATTACACTGTGAAAAGTCATTGTTGAGTGGAGAGACCAATCTATACTCATGTTGTCATCATGATTCCAAATAGTTGGATGATACAAGTATGAAAAACAACCTTCCAAAGGAAAGACTTATGTATTCCTTATCTGGAAATTTTCCTTGATGTCATAGATGGGATCCACATCATAACCAAAACAATCAACATACCATTCATGCCTTCCAATATGTATGAAATAATCAATGTTTTCAATCACATTATTACAAAAAGGTTCTATTGCATCCAAGGGCTCCTCTAACACTTGTTCACTTCCAAAATCATAGAATAAAGTATCATCAAACTTTCTGAAAGGATTATAACTTATCATGTTCTCTTATTGATGTGCCAGAGGAACAAATACTTGGATGTCTTCATCAAATGGAAGGGAATACACAAGCACTTCATCTTCACGAAGATCCTCTTCATGGATTAAGTTATTAAAGTGCTCGACACATTCACAATTTAACTCATGTTCTTCTTCCCGAGGACTCACTTCTTCAATCAAGCATTTATGGGGTAATTCTCGCTCCTCTTCAAGGGGTTGGTAAACCTATTTAAAATATTTTTACTTTATACTAATCACTCCAGGAGGAATGAGGGGCATGAAAACTTCATCTCCATTAAGTGGGAACATGGATACAAATTTCTTGTCTGATCTTTAACACGAGAAACTTCATTGGGATCTTCTTGGTAACTTTCTGCATATATATGTTCTTCAAGCATCTATTCATCTACAAGGGATTGTTCTTCGGTATATTCTTAAGATAACCCTTTTAAAAGATTCAGCATATGATCAATGACTTGATCAATATATTTTTCCTCTTCCTTCTGTAAAAGTTCCTTTGAGATACGACAAGCTCTGGGAAAGGGTTCATCCCATGGTGCCATAATTCCAGTGCCTGAAATGACACCTCAATGGAGTCTCCAAATGAGCTCAAGGCTCATCAAAAGATATAAAGGGTACTAGGGAAAGGTGAGTTATTAGGTTGTGAAGTCACCAAATGATCTTTAAAAAGTTCATCAATAAGGTGGAAAGGGAACTTCCCTCAAATGGAGTCTCGGAAATCTATGGGTAAAGGATTTGGGATCAAAGATTTCCAAAGTGTCGTTAGGGCTCAAAATAGGATTCAAAATCCTCCCCGACAATGACGCCAAAATGTTATTGCACAATATTTAGCTTGGGAAAATCCCAACCCAATCCATGGAGGTGTGACAACTATGAGAGTACCTACCCATTGTCACCTTAGATAGACACTCCCCTAGCCTTAGTGATGATTAAATCACCACAAGGGGGGAATCCCGGTGACCCTAGGGGGATTGACATGGAAAATGAGATGATGATCAATGAACACCCCTATAGGTCGATATTGAAGAAGGAATAAGGCTTGAGAATGAGTCTTGTAGATGGAGAATGGTTGTTGAGCGTTATGTACCTGCAAAACAATGTTATCTGTACCCGAAACAAGACAAATGGTAGATATACAGGCATTCAACCAATGGGGAACAAGCAAGAGGCCTTGCTGTCCCAAATTGCAGCAGTATGAATATATATATATATCAGCAAAAAATATAATAATAGCTGCAAATATAACCATCAAAATCAAGTACAAGATGTTGGAAATAAAGCTAGTAACGACTAATTGAACTTCCAATGATTTAGCCAAGACTTTGATGATATTTAGGGTTGTTTATTAAATTTTATCATAAATTTTTTATGACAACCAAGTGGTTGTAGCAAAAAATTGCTACAGCAACAAGATCTGACCATCAAAATAAATAAGTAAACCACCCAACGATTAGCGAATAACAAGTAGAACAATAACCAAGGTTCACAAGTGAATATCAGTGGTAGATTAGAGAGAAATGCATGAGGAAAAGATGATTTTGCAGCAGACCTAATGGATGTAACATTAATTTGTAACAACAAAGAGAATCACTTGGTTAAACTAGACACCCTTAGGGCACAAGCATGCTTATAGCATGAATAATAAATTATAACTTGAACAATTGCAATATCTCCAATTTCCACATATATCAATGCAATGATTTTATATCTCGAATGCAAAAATATTGGTGCCTTGCCAATTGGGTTATCAAGTCTCTTGTGTAATAGCTAGGATTTGTTACTTCTCTAGGGGTGTAACCCTTTTTACTCCCTACAGTAAACAAAACCTAGCAAGGTAAATCTAGGAGGGTGTAAGCCTTTTTACTCCTCCTAGCAACCTTTGCAAAGTAGCTTATTCAAAACAATTATGATAGATCTTAGTGGAGGATGTATTCCTTTATACTCCTCTAAGGGTTTAGACAAATCTAGCTTGAAACAAGAAGAGAAAGACATAATTAATGAAAATATTCCTTATCAATTCCAAGAAAAACCATGAAGAAACCCTCTTTTACCAAGAATATTCCACCGCAATAGAAAGAACAAGAAATCCAAGAGATAGTTCCATATCTTCCTTCACTAAAAAACAAGTACTAGTATCCACAAGAGAGGTTCAAGAGAGATATAGAGAAAAATTCCCAAGTAGGATGAAAATTTCCGCCATACAATATGTAATTCTCAAGTGAGTTATGATCATGTTAGGACATAGGATGTATAGGGGTGTGCAAAGGTTCCTTATGTCATATTTAACTGTTTGAAGATCAAATAATGTGTCAAGTCGACCTGTTGCAAACTCACCTGAAAGTTCATAGCGAATAAAGAAAGTACCTCATGCACTAATCACATATCATTATGCTTTGGAAACATGGCAAGGGGTATCTTATTGTTTTCAGTTCCACTTATTCATCATGTTCTTCAAGTCGGTTTCAAGAGGCAAGATTGTCAATTTGAATATAGCGCCCTGCAAACCGGACTATGCCCTGTAAACTGAAGGATCGCGTTGTGAATCCTCTATTTTACACGTAATTGCCATGAATTTTGCCTGAATAGACAGTCAACAAGGTAAGAAGGTTCACAAACAAGGATAAATTATCAGGGATAAGCCCCATGACCTGTAGCTTATAAACTCAGAACCATTTTTCAGAGAAGCACTAGGAGAATATGAATATGATGCATCATTTATGCATCAACATAAAATTTTTCCATGACGTATTTTATACACATGTTTATAAATCTCAGGAATGACTTTGTCTTAGCTGCTATTATTACACTCATACATCTTTTTGCAAAGGTTACTTCATGTTTCATAATATTGTAACAGGTTCTAAAAGGTTTTCCATCTTGTTGTGCAAGTTTTAACAATTGAAATAAATTTTGAATGTAAAAGCACACCTATAGGAAAGTTTTCATCACGTGTTGTCAAAGGCGCTGCGAACTGGTAGGTTTGGGACAATTTGTAGCGAATTAGTACACATTAGAGTCATATTTTCATTATAACTTTTAAATTTCGATCTGGGTTCTTCTGAAATATTTTGTGGAGATGAATCATAATATCATTGAGTTGCTGACCAAAACTCAGCCTGACCCAGTTCGTCATTTGGGATAAAAGTTGAAATCATCACCTACATGAATGTTTGCAGGGAGTCTTGAAATTGCGTTGCAAACTCTAACAATATGCTAAATATGAGCTGTAGGAGGGTTTCCATATGTCTGAGTGGGCTCGAATGGTTTCCTAGGAGGTATTTGGACATGAGGGACATGTGTTCTATCACCAGATCAAACAACATGACCCATTTCAAAAGGCATTTATCACAATATACAAGATCCAAAAAAATAAGAGTTAGGTGAATTTTTTGCTTCACCTTGTTGTAGCAACTCCTAAATAAATGGGAATCCAATGAAACCACTTGGGATTCAACCTCTTTAGAGTAGGAAGGAATGATACACTATATATAGAAGTTGTTTTGTTGATGAAAGGGTTCAATTCATGATCCAAGAGAGGAGCGAGCTTGAGGTGTAGTTTAGTTGCTTATTTGTAAGCCCGAGGGCATGTTTGTAATCAACATTTCTGCATTTAAGATTCATGAAGTTGTTTATCAGACGTTGTTTTTCTTTATTTTCATTTTACCTTATCTTCTTGCTTAAATATATTGCAGTCTTTGAGGATCATAACTTCCATTGATTGATGAATTCATGAGCAACAGAGGATCTGTTGTAGCTTTCCTATTAATCATTGTTTATTGTTTAAGCACTCTTTAATCTGTTTGCAGAAAGAATCTATGTACGATGGATGTTTTTCCTTTTTGTCACATTTTCTATGCTTCTACCCATAATTATATATAACCTTTATCTGGTATACAATTTTACTTCCTTTGATCTGTAGGATGTTATGACTCCATGCCCAATGGAATGCCTCTGTAGACAATCGGTTGCCCTATCCCTTTCTTACTCAGTCTTGCAGATCTACTCACGTATAAATATGTTTTAATCATTTATATTTTGATGGGTACTAGGCTTGTTCTTAAAGAAGTATAAGAACAACTCCTGGTGCTAACATTTTTGGCATCGTTTTCGGGGACAAAGTTGAAGATCTTCCCTGGGATGTACGGCAAATATTACTACCAGTTCTTGATGGTGAACAAGGATTGGTGACAGATCAGACTACAATTTTTCACCATGGTGATTCCACACATTTGAAGAACTTGTTGGTGATTCAAATCAATTTATAGGACTCCACTGAGGAACGAGCTCAAACAAAAAATGGAAGGAAGAAACAAGAAGTCCATGTATCATGATATAAGTTTTCTTCAAGAGCTCATATGTTTTTTTATTAGTTCTTTCCTATCATTTCCTTCATATATCAAGAGAATCATCATTTTCTTTGTTTACTATGATGAACATAAGCCTACTATTGTATATCCCTCTTTGAAAGAAGAAGGTCTTCATTCTTCTTACATAGTTGATGTTGACCCTAGTCCTTCATCTGAAACATATGAGAGCAATGTTTGTATTCAAATCCTTCATGAACATGATCAGCCCTGTAACCATGTGAATGATACAACTGGTTCACCACCTTCTCTGATCATAGTACCATTTTCTACCACCATTGTTGGAATTTTCAATCAATCCATTGAACCTCTCTTTCATCCTACTGATCTTCAGTCTAGAAAAAGAGAAAAAATGGTTTAAACCCTTCATCCTTACCCTCCCAAGTTTTTAGAATATCTGCCTCTTTTTGTTGGAGAAGATCATACTATAGTCGAGAAGCATTTGGGAGATTTTCATAATGTCATTGACAATTTGGAAATCATGCATGAGGATGTTGTTATGAGGTTATTTTCCAAATCTTTGGTTGGAGATGTTGCTTTGTGGTTTAAAAATCTAGAGGTTGGTTCCATTGGTTCATGGGATGAGTTATTTGGTGTATTTTCAAGGCATCGGGGAGAGAAAAAATCTCATGACCAATACTTTGTTGAGTTTTATGATTTGAAAAGAGGGGAGGATGAAGTTCTTGTTATTTTCAATAGGAGATTTTATAGTTTTTATTGCCGCATGCCTTTAGATATCCAACCTCCTGAAGCTATTGCTAGACTATGTTATGTAACAACTCTTCATCCAAATTTACCTCCTGAAGCTATTGCTAGACTATGTTATGTAACAACTCTTCATCCAAATTTGTCTCTTCTTCTCCTAGAAAGGAGGTCTGTCACCTTGCAACAAATGTTCATTGATGCTCAAGAGGTTGAGGATAATCTCAGATCCTGTAGAAAATTTTCAAATGAAGTTAAGGATGAGGATTGGAATGCAGATAGAGCTGACAGTGAACATGAACAAGAAGGATTCCATGAGAAGGAGTTGAAAGAGCATCTTTTTGAGGAGCAAGTCGGTGTCTCTAATTTTTTATTTATGATCTTCAAGCAACCTTTGGTTTACCTGTATATGATGAGTACACTGACTATGATGAGGTCGATTTCCAAAAAACATCAACAATATCCTTTCATCCAGAGAAGGATTATTTTCAACAGTCTTGTGAAATAATTCAACCCATTTATGACAGTTATGACCTCTATCATAGGGAAAAATGTGACTTAGTTGGAGGTAAGTCATTATCCTTATGATTTTCTTCATTTAATCTTTTGAAAGAAAAATTTGAAGTTGCTTATAGAGCAGAGAGAGTTGAGCTGCAAAATCACACAAGTTTTTTGGAACATAATGATAACATTATAAGTCAACAACAACCTTTCCATGTTCTTAGTGATCCTATGGTTCTCTATATGGAGAATTTTATTGAGGTTGAAATGCATGATTAGGAAAATAATCAGATTGTTTCCATTTGTTATGAGAATGATCTTGCACTTGAAAACTTAGAAAAAGAAAAATCAACATTTGAAGAAAAAGATGCAGTGAAGAAAGAAGCTTGTATGTTACTCTATACTTTTGAACATGAAGGAACTATAGACACATGTTGTCCTTTCCTTTTTATCGATCAACAAGTGGTATTCACACGTATTATTCAATATCCTTTTGCATTTCTGTTGGAAACATCAGAGAAAGAGACCTTTATGAGTTACCTAGAACCAGTCAGTGGAATTGGTTCTTCAAAGTGGATGAGTTTTCAGATTGGATTTTATTTTCAATTTGAATTTCCATTAAGCAGGGTTATGCAAGGAATTCAATTAGTAGAAAAGGTCCTTGCATGGATGCACTGGATTTTTAATTTCACCTAATCAAGAATCTCAGAGATCAGGTTAGAAGTACGGGAATAATCTCATCATACGATCATTTTTGTTTCTTGGTTTGCAGTAGATCAATAATAAGACTCCATAGCCCAATGGATAAGGAAATGGAATTGCAATGTTCTTGGAGCCTCACAGGGAGGTCTCCATCCCCTGTGGAGCCAGATGTTAGGACATAGGATGTATAGGGGTGTACAAAGGTTCATTATGTCATATTTAACCATTTGAGGGTCAAAGCATGTGTCAAGTCGACCTACTGCAAACTCACCTGAAAGTTCGCAACAAATCAAGAAAGTACCGCATGCACTAATCACATATCATTATGCTTTGGAAACATGGCAAGGGGTATCTTATTGTTTTCAGTGCTAATTATTCATCATGTTCTTCAAGTTGGTTTCAAGAGTTAGGATTGTCAATTTGAATATAGCACGCTGCAAACTTGACAGTGCGCTACAAACCGGACGGTGCGCTGCAAACTGAAGAATCTCACTACGAATCCTCTATTTTACACATAATTTCCATGATTTTTTCCTGAATGGATAGTCAACAAGGTAAGAAGGTTCACAAAGGAGGATAAATTGTCATGGTTGAGCCCCATGACCTGTAGCTTATAAACTCAAAACCATTTTTCAAAGAAGCACTAGGAGAAGATGAAGATGAGGCATCATTTTTGCATCAACATAAACTTTTTCCATGATGTGTTTTATACACATGTTTATAAATATCATGAATTACTTTTCCTTAGCTGCTATTATCACACTCATACGTCTTTTTGCAAAGGTTACTTCATGTTTCAGAAGATTGTAGCAGGTTCTAAAAGGTTTCCTAGCTTGTTTTGCAAGTTTTAATAGTTGAAATCAATTTTGAATGTAAAAACGCACCTACAGGAAAGTTCACAGTGTGTGTTGTCAAAGGTGTTGCGAACTAGTAGTTTTGGGACAGTTTGTAGTGAATTAGTACACAATAGAATCATATTTTCATCATAACTTTTAAATTTTGATCTGGGTTCTTCTGAAATTATTTTTGGAGATGAATCATAATATCATTGACTTTCTGACCAAAAATAAGCCTGACCCAATTTGTCTTTTGGGAGAAAAGTTGAAATCATCACCTACAAGAAAGTTTGCAGCGAATCCTAAAATTGCACTGCAAACTCTAACAGTCTAATAAATCTGAGTTGTAGGAGGGATGTCATTTGTCTGAGGGGGTTCAAATGGTTTCCTAGGAGGTATTTCGACATGAGGGACGTGTTTTCTATCACCATATCAAGCAGCATGACCTATTTCAAAAGGCATTTATCACAATAGACAAGATCCAAAAAAATAGGAGTTAGGTGGATTTTAAGTTTCACCTTGTTGTAGCAACTCCTAGAGAAAAGGGAATCCAATGAAACCACTTGGGATTCGACCTATTTAGAGTAAGAAGGAATGATATACTATAGATAGAAGTTGTTTTTTTTATGAAAGCGTTCAGTTTGTGATCCAAGAGAGGAGAGAGTTTGAGGAGCAATTTAGTTGCTTATTTGTAAGCCTGATGGCTTGTTTGTAATCAACATTTATGCCATTGAAGATTCATGAAGTTGTTTATCATATGATTTTTTTCTTTGTTTTCATTTTACCTTATCTTGTTGCTTCAATAGATTGTAGTCTTTGAGGATCATAGATGCCATTGATTGATGAATTCATGAGCAGCAGAGGATCTGTTGCAGGTTGCCTATTAATCATTATTTATTGTTTAAGCACTCTTTAATTTGTTTGTAGAAGGGATCTTTGTACGATGGATGGTCTGCCTTTTTGTCACATTCTTTATGCCTCTACCTATAATTATATATAACCTTTATATGGTATACATTTTGATTGCCTTTGATTTGTAGGATGTTATGACTCCATGCCCAATGGAATTACTTTGCAGACAATCTATTGCCCTCTCCCTTTCTCACTCATTCTTGTTGATCCACTCAAGTATAAACTTGTTTTAATCATTTATATTAGGATGGGTACCAGGCTTGTTCTTAAAGCGGTCTAATAACAACTCCTGGTGCTAATAGATCCAAATGACAAAGGGGTGACATCTATTTATATGAGGTTACCTAAAACCATTTTGTCCACTTTTTGAAAAGTCAACATCAAATTAGAGAGGTTGACCTCCCTATTTGTCCTTTCACATCTTAAAATTCAAATTTACAAAAATAAAATCCCCTTTTAGGGTGATGTCATGCCCTAAAGAGTGATGTAGGGCCTCTAGGAGAGGCGTTGAGCTTTTGATGAAGAATGTTGGGCCTCCAAAGGCCATAAATCATTCCACCAAGTGCTCTATCATGTTCCAAGTGTCTCTCTCTCCATAAAACCAAGCCACAACACCATCAACCATGAGAAACCCATCAAAACCATATCCCATGTGATGTCTAGGGCATCAAGTGTGACATTTTAGGTCTCCAAAGGCCAACGTTTAGGTGCAAGAGGTTGGAGTGTGATCCCCTCATGGTTTCTAAGTACCTCTAAAGGAAATGGTCCTCTTCCCATGTATCCATGGAGAGGGGGCACATCATCCAACCTATGGACTTCATGCCCCAAATGAAGGCCCAAGTGACCTTGTGCCGTCATGAAAAGTATTCCACTTGTCAAGGCCCTGCAAAGACAAACAGATTCACCCTCTAATAGTCCACATGTCACAAGTATCATGCCAAGTAATCCATATCTAATAAAAGAACCACCCAAACATGTGCATCAAATCCCCCCTTTTCAAAATAAACAAATGCTCAAAGACCTTATACAACTTGCCAAATTTAGATATGGGAGGGGTGTCATAATGCCCTATTGGGTGAACCCTTTCCTCAAGTAGGGGATGTTTCTAAGGAGAATCCTTTCTAGGTTATGTAGTGAATGTGAGGTGGATGGGGTTAAACTTCTAGGTATGGGATTTCATGACATACAAGCTGGGCTCATATTGTCTCATTTATGGGTGCCTTTGTTGAGGGTTGGCCACATCCTTTTCCACTTTTTGTTTTTAAAGAATATTTTTTTAAGCCCTTTATTAGCCATTAATAATTCATGTGTTTCCAAGTTGAAGACAATAAGGGGCACTAAAAAGGAAATGCATAGCCCACATTCGCTCTACCTTGGTTTGCATGCTTTTCTAAGTTGAAGACAATAAGGTGCACTAAAAAGGAAATGCATAGCCCACACACGCTCTACCTTGGAAAGCATTATTGATTAATTATTTATTTGTTTTATGGGTCCCTCATTTTTTGAGAGGTGTTTCATTTCTCTCGAGATCCCAGGGTGAGATTTTATTGCATGATGTTTTTTCCAGGACACCTCTGAGCCTAGTGGCCCCTTTGTCACATTAAATGAGGTACATGCCCTTCTTGGGTCAATAAGCCCGAAAATCTAAAAGATGGGGAAATAAAAGGGAAGAAGTAATGGAAAGTGGAAAGTATGAGCGGGAATGGTACGATGACCCTTCAAGGAGGCCCCCAGTAGAAACCCTTTCCTTGAGGGTGGCCACCTACTAGGAAACCATGACACTCACCAAGGTGAAATAAGGAAAAAAACATAATTTTCAAGCAAATGTTTTCAAAATCAAGAAAGGATCCTTTTGCAACACGTTCAAATGCTTCAAATATTAAAATGACACTTACCAAGACACCAGACTTGTTACCTCATGAAGCAATACATGTTGTTCTCTATGGGCCAAGTTGGGTGTGGTGGATGTTTCTTCCATTAATCAGAGGGTGATGTGTGGTATGATAGGGGCCCTTGCATGCTCATGTACGTCTCGGTACTCCATGTCTACAACCTGAGGTCCTCGAGACATCATCTCCTTAGTTATAATGAAGAATGGGGGATAAAAATTCCCATTATGTATTCAATCGCTATAGTAACAATGGTGTTTTCGGGTGAGGTAACAAACCACCAATGGACAACCACTCCTTATTTTTCACCTCCTAGATCATGTAACATAAGTGGCTCATTAAATCTCAGAATTGTTGGTCAAACTTCTAGATGGTTTCCCCAACTTTTTGCTTAATTTCCTTCAACTCTACAATGCTCAATCTACTACTTAGACTTTTCATTTTGAAATTCTTTACCAATTACTACACTTAATTCACTCCATGATAAGTGGAGTTCTCTGCTTGCATTTCATGTGCCACTACAATGTTGTTACTTGTAGAGTAGTTTGGAAATCTACCGATAGAATTGCATATATGGTTCTCTATGCATTCCATATTGATTCATAGAGGAACCAATGCTACTTGGCATCTTCTTTTCATTTCCCATAAATAGAGGAAGCTATAGAGTAAATTCATTTAGTTGCATCATCATCCTTGTCTAGTGATTCCAAAGCAACACAAATATTAGAGGTTGCGGCTATTGTACAACTAGAGTAGCTCCTACAACTACGCTAACATAATTGAACAATATAGAGTAAATTTTTTATTACCTCTGGAGGTTACACTCACACTATTCAAAAACATAGCCATAGGTATATTTTGACTACTAATCACACACAATCTAGCACTTTGTGCTACAATGATCACTTGTTTCTAACAAAGATTAAATGACATAGGGGGTAGCATATAGGTTGTACTAGCATCATTATCATTTTTTTCTACTTCCCTCTTGATGGCATGGCTATCCATAGGTTTATAATACCAGAACAATATATACTCAAACACAACTTCAAATGCATATCCTTCTTGACTCTATGTTTCCACAACTTTCGCAATGACTTTTTGGTTAATAGCTCAACCAATGTCTCTACATCCATGGTATACGTATCTATATCCCTTGAATCATCATGTAAAAAATGCTTACGCTTCCATCTCAGAGGGTCTTGGGAGCATACTTCATTCCACCATCAACATTTTAATCCACACAATTATCTCGTCAATCAATCTTTCACACAACCCTTTCTTAAAAAATTCTAAGTCCTTGGTTAAATACCAATGACATTACACCATAAAATCCAAAGCATAAACTTCCACAACTCCTTTAAAGAAAAAATCAATTGCTCTGTCAATGGGCATATAACTAGATCTTTAACAAGTTATTGGCAATCCACTCAATTATTGGCCATGGAAACCAATGACGATGCTACTTTGCAAGTATTTCTAGCCATTTATGAAAAATGATTGGAAACTCAACCCAAAAAATATCATGTAAACACTCAAACAAATTCTTATCATTTAATCTTGCAACATCTTCACCTAAATATGCAATTTTTTGGCATGAAAACTCATGTATCCTCACTACTAGCTAATCTGGAATCTTGACTTTTGTTAGTATCCACTGCATCATCCACTACTTTTCATTTGTTAAAGTCCTAGCAATTAAACCATGTTTTTGGTTGTATGATAGGCCTAGGGTCCATAGAAGGTGTCCAACAATTGTCCACAATAGTCTAGTATGATGACATTTTCAACCTTCCAAAGGAAGGAGGTCTCACCTAATGCATGTTCGATAGTTGTTGATTAATTAATGTGTAGAGTGTTAGAGATGATGGAGGCACACAATCTATTAGTTATCCGTTAATTAAATTCATCTAAGCTAATAGAAATCAAAGCATACAAATGAAACCCAACAATGTACATATCATCAAGATACATCAATATACATGAACATAACATTTTCCATTGTATCAATCATACCAATGATTACATCTCATAGTCAGAACAAGATAGAGATCAACCATGTGGAAATTTAACAAGTAACCATGATTAACTAACATAATGAACCAACTAGAATCTTTACAAAGCAATCATCATTTATATAGGTTGAGGAGGTGGTTACAAAAGATTACATAATATACTTAGAATTTGACAACTATAACCCACTCATACAAAATAGGCTCCACACCATTAGGCAAATGCACAAAGGGTTTATGGGACTACACATATATGGTTTAAGAGATGACTCCATAAAGTATCTACATACTTAGGATTATGTGTATCTATCTTCTATTTTTCATAGTAGTACGCCAATGCTTAGGAAAAAATAGGCCACAATAGGTGTCAAACCAAAATTTACATGGCTTTCTACCTCTTGGACATCATATGTGTAGTCAATTCTTTCCGAAAGATGGGATAGAATTTGGAACAACTCATGCCCTATCATCTATGTATACTGCAAAGACTCATGAGAGGATAAATACACTCCAAGATATGGGGGGATATGTGATCACTTCTTGGCCATGTTGTATGAATTAATCTTTGGGAGAAATGCTCCATGTTATATGAGGACACAATGAAATTATTGGAAGCCATAGGAGATTGGTACCTGTATGAGACAACAATTTATATCATAATCTATTTCATTACTAAGGCACCCCATACCTTACACAAATATGTCCTAGATATATTGGTGTTTAGGGAGATAGACTATCAAACCATTTACAAGTTTGGGTTTAATGAAGCCTTGGCTACAAAAGAAAAGAAGCGTTCCCCAATGTATCCAATAGTTATCAAAGCATATGGCCTATCAAGTGGAGAAGATAGAATTGCACTCCTTTGGATATGTGCTCTTGAAGATGCATGATCCAAAGGAGATCGTTACAAATCACAACTCTAGTTTATCCATCCAATGATGAAGAGTATCTAGAAGAAGAAGTTGAGAGGAGAGCCTTGAAATATGAGGAGGTCCACGAGAGGATAAGGAGGATTGAGGAAAAACATGAAAATAAAATAGATACTTTTAGAGGTAATACAAGGTTGGAAAGATCAATTTCCAAGTTAGACGATGTTACACCAACACAAAGAGCCATGAACCTCCAAGAGGAGAGCACATCATGTATAAAACAAAGGTTCCCTCTCTACAACCAATAGGTGTGCACACAACAATAGAGGGACGACCAAGAGGCTCTCAAACCCAAGTAGAAGTAGGGACAGTTCCCACGAGTAGTAAAAAATCCAAAATTGGGCCTTTAGAACCTAAAGGGTGACAAACAAAAATTCACTCAGGACTAGGAGCAATGAAGGGAGTATACTCTCCAAGTCAGCATAACCTGAGATTTCTACACTTCATTAAGGAAGTGCAATAAGCAAGAAATGAAGTGGCATGGCTAAAATTATTTACATTTGATGAAAGGAAGAAGCAAGTGGCTTGGAACATACAAAAGAAAGGGAAAACAATTATGGAGCAAGGTGTAATTGAGATCATAGAAACCACAATAATGAACATGGATGATATAGATCCAATAGCAACGACCACAGCTTCGATTTCCACAGTTCAAGTGAACAAATCAAATGTCGTCAAGATGACCGAAGATATAGAGGCACATACGAAAGAAATTGACCATTTAAAACATCAAGTAGAGTACTAAAAGGATGCAAAGTATAATATAGTAACTTCATTCATGAGGATTTATCCTTAGTCCAAAAGAATTTTGATATAGTGTTGTTGGATATGCAAGAGATATATAGAGAAATATCAACTATATCCACCTTCTTTGAGGATTGCTTACATCATGCTAGTGGGTGGCAAAGGTGTTTAGAATCCTTAATTTAGTGGTGCAATAATTTACAAAAGCCCCTCCTTAGTTTCCTCACCTTGATGAAAAAAAGATCAATTAAATTAGCATGGAGCTTAAATACTAGAGAGACACAACTAAGAGCTTAAATGAAGACACTAGAGAGTGAGTGAAACATTGCAATTAATACCTCATGGACACAACAAAAGTATTACAAGAATCGTAAATTCTAACATTCATAATAGACAACAATTTCATGACACAAGAAGATATAATGACACAACTAATCAATGCCTAGAGCAAAAAAAAAAAAAAAGTTCTTTAAATATCATACCTCATATAAAATGGTAGTAGAAAAAAATAACATAAAAACCCTAGTAAGGGAGAAGATTCAACTTTGTATTTTATCTCAAAAGTAGAAAAGGGACAAAGAAGGATCCAACATGCGTTAAGTATAATTCAAGCCCATTTTGAACAACATTGTTTCCCTAGTTTATTTGGGCTAGATAAAAATATAAGGCTCGGAAAGATTATGTAGGGAAATGGGTGATTAAATTTTTGTTGACTATTCAAGGATAGATGAAAGGTCAAGAAGATGGATCACTTCATCTTCCTAATATCAATTTTGTATAAAATGTATAATTGCCTAGAAGAAAGGGTTCTCATTTTTGGAAAACAAGTTAACTTGTAGTTGAGATTGAGCCATTGTTAGTAGTTGAAGTTGTTGTTTATGGAAGGAAAAATATCTTTGTTTTCATGTGTGACAACGTCAATTTAATGTAATTCCATATCATTGCAGTATCTTTTCATTCGTGCACTTTATATTATATATTTTCTAGCCTCATTTTGAAACATGGATGTGGTTAAGACATTTGTAGTTATCTTGCAAGTTTATTTTATCTTCAATACCATAGAGACTAAGTGATGTTGAATGTTTTCTCTCTTTGCTTATATTGCATTACTTTTCAATTCCATTTTTTTTTTTGAATTGCTACTATTCCTAACATTTCAATTTTTTGCATTAATTTCTATATTTACTTTATGATTTGACAACCAATGTTTCAAATTGAAGGGTCTACAGATAAAGATGGGAACCACGTCTTAAAGATTTTATCTTGGCTACAAAATCTTGTGTCAATAGAGAGCCATGAGAAAAACTCTAAGGTAGAGTCAATACTCTTTGATCACATATTGTGTTATATTTTCTTTGTAAATTTTCAATGTTTTTAATAAAAATATGCTTATTGATATTACTTTGTGTATGGACATGGTGTGAGCTTAAATATTTTTTAGTGGGGATATATTTACATTTTCTTATATATTTATTAGTTGGTTTGTGGATGAATAGTTATTTGTTTGGGTTAGACTCTACACATAGCTAGTTATTAATCAATATTCCAAATAACATGTTTTTTTTTTCAATTTAATTTTTAAGAAATATTAAACAAAAAATAATTAAATTAAATGTTTGAAATTTGGTTAGTCAAGAGGAGACATCTAAAATCTAAGGATGCTAAGGGTTGGTGTGTGGGTGATTTTCATGGTCACAAGTTAGTCCCACAAGTCATAGACAAACTAACAAACAAAAAAAATAAACATCCACTAAATAACATGTTTCTTTTTATTCATATTTTTAAGGAATTTCAAATAAAAATTAGTTAAATTAAATAAGAAAAGTCATTTTCATTATTACATAGAAGGTTGATACCCTGACCCTTTAAAAATGCTTCTGCTTGGCTAAGAACTCGTCTTCCTCGGATGTAAGGAAACAGGGTAACAACCCAAGGCAGAGGCATCTGGCAGGAGAGAAAGAAAGTCTGTCCCCCAGAGTAAAAGTCTATCCCCTTATGGACCATCAATAAGTTATTCCAAATAACTTGGTTTTCCTTAAATAACAATGATGAGTTTATCTGCATTCGCAGATAGCAAAGTAACAACAACATTCTAAATATTTTGATTGGAAAAGACTACTAATATAAATTTCACATTTGTGTGCATTCCTTCATATGCTATCAATTGGTACAAGCATATATTTTCTTCCTTGACCGGTATGTGTTCATCTTTCACAAATATATTGTGTTTTCTCATCCTGACCCCCATGACCAACAGTCCTCTGCTAGAGAACATGATTACCATTTGCTTATGCATCAAAGGCCTTCTCGGCCCTGTATGTAACGGCTGTTGCAAGCACGTGTTGCCGAATAGATTACAGAAACCCGTGTTGCTGAATAAAATACAGAAACCTGTGTTGCCGAGGTTTGCAAGACTGATCATAATTTTTTCAAAGATCGAATGCTTTGCTTGGCTTAGAATCTAATGGATCTTCTTGTTATTAGTAGCAGCTGCTGTGCATTCACGAGAATATAATTTTCACAAATAGTCAAGGATTGGGTCTATTGAGTTATAAATTTTTAAATTTTCATAAGCATCATTTAAGTTGTAATATATTTTTCATAGGTAGTTTGGTCTATGTCTACTAAGTTGTTATTTTCATGAAGTGGCTTGGGACTAGGTCTCTTTTCCATTTAAGTTGTTATATATTTTTCACAGGTAGTTTGGTTTATGTCTACTAAGTTGTTGTTATAAATTTCCATGAAGTGACTTGGGACTAGGTATCTTTTCCATTAAGGTTGGATTGAAATGACCAAGTTGATAACTAGTTGAAAAAGATTTTACTCAAGTTTATATTAAGATTGTTTCTTTTTTTAAGAAATGTTGGAATTTGATAACTAGATTTTTTTTAAAAGAGGATTCAATTTTATTAATCTTTTTCAATCATGATTTTGAAGTGCATTATGTAGTTTAGATTGAGTAGATTTTATTTATTAATTTATGATGCATTCTTGTAAGGACTAGTATATATGGCACTCAAACTATAACTTTCTTTCATCCAACTTTGAATCGCCTCTAATCCCCATATACCTACAAATTTGTGATACCTTTTTCTACTATTATTATTAGCAGAATCTTCAAAGCAAGTAGCTCCATGTAATTGTTTGTTCCCCTGCTCAAACTACTTTAAATACAAATAAATGACAATCTATGAAATATAATGAACCTCCAATCTCACTCAGAGAACCTCTATCTTGGTTGGATCCATAAAAGAAACACCAAGACATTGCCTTATCTATTTGAGGTTGTTTTATAATTCTAGCCTTTAGTAGTGTTGGACTAATATTAAAATTTCCAAAAATTGCTCTATTCTATTCTGGGATGCACATTGAAAATATGGTATATATCTATCTTGAAAAGTGCATGTATTGTGAGCTAACCAGATACCCCACACCACCACAAAGTTATAGCTTTGAGAATTATCAACTACTTATTCTAAAACCAGTTTTTCAATGCATCTTCCACTATTATGCCATGCCAACCATCTTTAACAAATGTCAGCACCTCCATTTTTTCCCACATTAGAATAACATATGGACAAGAGTTTAATAAATGGTCAGTTGATTATCCCTCTTGTTTACAAAGGGTACACCTCCATAGGCCATTTCAATTGCACCTTTGGAGCACATCCCACGTTAAGGTTTTGTTTCATAGAACCAACCACATACAAACTTTGGATTTTAGTGGGGCATTTACCATCCACAAAAACTTCCACCACCAAGCCTTCTCTCCCATATTTGCATCTTCAGACAAAACCTTATACCCTATCCTTGGAGTATATTCCCCCATTGCAAGGTTTTTGGACCATTGTAGTGCATCCTCCTCATTATTTACTTTGATATTAGTCTTCTTGAGCTGGCCCATATAAATATTCCACAACCCTTTGTCTTGCTCTCTCTAATCCTCTCCCTTTCTCCAACCTTGTGACTAATAAAAAGTAGTTAAATCATCATATGCTCATTCCAATGTACACATACCTTTTTTTTGCAAGGAAGCAATCAAAGGCTATGGGAGCCTAAAGAATTCACCACTACCAACTCATGGATATGTCCCAATTCTAACTTTATCTCCATTTCCTACTTTCCACACTAGCCAATTTTCCAACCAAGGGGAAAGCCAACACCAAATTCTTCCAAACTATAAACTCATTTTGGAAACTTTCGTTCTCTTTCCTTATCAAATTTCCAGTGACATGGTTTCAATATGATTTTGAATTATCACTTGTCTCCATAGACTTTGTTTTGAAATAATCCTTCATAAGCTTTTGGATACCAAATCTTAACCAAAAATATGAACATATTTTAGTCCCTACACACCTTCATCCACCAAATCCTACCATTTACAAGAGGAATACCACCTTTCCCTCCCTTATAAGTCCATAGGAACTTAAAACACAACTTCCTAATTATTTCCAGGACCCCTTTAGCGATGAAGGCCATAGTATCCAATTAAACTATAATCTACCTCTCAATGAAAGCCAATGATTACCATTGCTTGGTGTTACACATCAAAATTACTCACTTCAATAGTGTCGCAAGTGTTGTCATTACAAGTGTTGTAAGTGTCACATATTGTCCGCAAGTGTCGCATCTTGACCACAAGTGTCGCAAACATCATACTGCCATCTTGCCTATGTCGTGCCTCTAACGACATCATAAGGACACTTAAGACACCTCAAAGACTGGTTTTGAAGAGGAGAAATCACTTGACAAGGAGTACAAGCCTTTTTCCACTAAAAAAACTACTTAAAAATGATTTTTGGAAGGCAACGCTCCCCTACCCACTGTCAGGGAGCGTCGGTGCTCCCTAGCCTTCTTTGGGGGAGCGTTGAAACACTTTGTGCACCCTTTTGGGGGAGCGCTACCCTTCCTAAGCGAATTTTGGTTTGTTGAGATAAATCAGGGAAGAATCCCCTCAATCTTTGAAGTTGGTTGGATTCGAATATGAGTTCAAGGCATGATCTTAGGGAAGATCCACAACTGAAGGAGAGGAATCCTCAACTTATCCCAAAGATATCTCAAGTGGTTGGGCCTCTCCAAACTTATATAAGGAGGTCTTCTCATGGTGAAAGATACATGAAAATATTGGAGGTATGAAACCTATGATCTCATAGGCAACATACAATACAAAGATAGAGATTGAGAGACATTGTAAAGCATCTAACTTATGATCTCATAGGGGAGATATCATTGAAGCATCAACATTCTGTGTGTGGATTATTTGAGCAAGGGTTTGGACAAAGGGAGCTTGGTGAAGCTGTTGCACTACATCTATGGCTGTAAGTAACACTTTGTTCTCATTAATATAAATTCATGCTTGGTCCATTTCCTTTAAAGTTTATGTATATGAACTTGTCTCTTTCATAGATTCATCATGAAGCTAATCATAGTAGAGTAGGAAGTATTGTTGTTATTGCTCATTGTATCACAGGACCTTCAACTGAACTTGAAGATCAAGATTAGCCTGAAGCGAGCAAGGACAAACGTCAGTAAAGAAGTATTTACCATTCTTCCCTCTTCTTCTTTGATAGTTTAGCTTTATAATAAAGGAATGTCAGTGTCCATAATAGCACTTTTTTTCTTGGAGTTAGGGGTCTAACATCCAAGAGGAAATCCACTTGTCCACAGGGGGATTCTCCTGTAACACTTGGTCCTTTTTTATGTTTTATCAATCTGCCACCCCTAAATCGTCATTTTATTTCAAGTAAAATCCCAAGTACTTGAACCATGTCTAAATATTTGAAGTTTAGAAAGGAAAAACCTACATGATATTCCTCACACTTTCGTCCGCTATCCCATTTAAGACAATGGGGGAATTTCCACCCATTGATTTTCATACATGAAGTAGTAAAATATAGATCAAGGATTTCCTTTAGTTTATTTACCTCTGTTTTAAAACCATCATAGAAAAGCAATATATCATCACAAACAACACTTGATTCAAAAAGGAGGACCTTCCCAATTTGATCCCATTTAGAGAGCCTATTATTTTTTCCTCTATAATTGATTTGCTTAAACCTTTAACAATAATCAGAAATAGAAGGGGTGATCAAGGAAATCCTTGCCTCCAACCTCTAGAGCAATTAAAAAAACTTGAGGCTGAAACATTTATTAAGACAACAAATGAAACTAAAGTCAAACACTCCATTATCCAATTGAACATTTGAACACAAAATCTTATATTTTGCAGGATTAGTCTCAAATAGAGCCAATATGATTTGTCATGTTCCTTGCATAAGTCTAACTTCTTGACCATATCATTTACTTTTTGATATTTTATGGTGTGTAGGCCATCTTAGGCTACCCCTATGGCCTCATGAATTTTCCTACCTTGAATGGCCTCAGTGTCCATAATATCACTTTCTGCCTTGGAGTTAGCGATCTAACATCCAAGAGGAAATCCACTTGTCCGCAGGGGGATTCTCCTGTAACAGAAATTGGCGACTCCACTGGGGAGGGACCTTTGAATTTTTTCCTTCCTAGATATTGATTGCCTTTGCTCATTTTGATCTTATTCATACTGTGTCTTTGATTCTTAGATTTTTTTATTGACCCTTCACTTCATACCATACACTTTGGATTTATGAACTTGCTTGAATTTTTGGATTTTTGGGTATTTTTCTGAACTTTTTGAAGCCTAGCGCTCCCCTTCCCTTGCTATCAGAACGTTGGCACTCCCTACTGGCTTTACATAAAGCGTTGGAATGCTCTGGTGCCCCTTACACTAGAGCACTGCCCTTTTTTTGTTAAATATCTTGTAGGAGTTTAGTCTCTGAATCCATTTTTTCATGTTTGCACTTGATTAGAGTTCTTGCAACCTCAATGTATCCTTGTTTGGGTCCCCAACACCTTGATATCTGAGAATTCATGATGCTATGTTTGGGTTTGTAACATCTTTTTCTTCCTTACTTTGAACAACTCTTTGTCTTTGATGATTTAGAGTCAATTTACTGTTTTCTTCTCATTTATCTGACTGAATGGAAGCTTTTGTGAGGAAATTCAAAGGTCTATGCACCTTTCCTTTTGATCTTTGAGGTCATTTTCCCAAGAAATTAGTTTTGAGTGGTTCTCTTTCTCTCTATCTTTTCTCGGATTATTCTTCGCATTTTATTGTCTTCCTTGAATGCTTGCATTTAAAGTAGCAGAATTGCATGTTTTTTTTACATTTTGGGACATTGTGCATCTGAAATGATGAATGTTTTCTCCTTCTCGTAGCATAGTTTCATCGAAATGAAAAGATTTCATATTCATCTATTTTCATAACTTTCGAGTCGGTCAAAACACCATATTGTCCATGCCATTTTCCTTTTGAGTAACAACAACCTTAAAAATAAAGCGCTAAACTAAAATTGATTAGAAAATTTTACTTTTCCTGGTAGCAAACCTACATTAGATTAGTTGTAGGGATTTGGAATAGGTGTGAAAGATAACTTTCCAAAGCTGCAAACAAACATAGAATATTGTGTTAGGGAGCGGTGAAATCCAATTGCTACATTTTGTCCTAGGAAGCCCTTCTCACACAAGGGTCAAACCTGAGGTCGCATTAAGATTGGCATAGTTACTCACCCTGCTTTGTTGGTCTTGGTGTAGATATTGTGCGTATTATGGGGGTCTCTTGAAGGTATACCCATAATTATGAGTGGAATCCTTTCAAGTTGATTTCAGGCTAGATAACCTGCCCTTGCACATGTATCGGACTGTCGATTGTTTCCCCAGGCATCATTTTTGTAGTTGGTAACCTTAGTGGCCTATATCTTTAGGGTATTTACACAAGGTGACTATGGAGGGGCAAGTCTTCACAGTACCTGGAATCGACGTTGGCCAGACTCACTCGAGCTCCTTGGAGAGTATACCCATGATTATGTGTGGGAGCTTGCACCAGGGTGTAAGTCCATTAAGCAGGTCATCAACGTAACTTTTCCACCCACTCTATCTCAACCCCTTCTTACTTTGTTCATGTGACGTTGGATTTCATCACCAACTAGTGTGCTCATTGTGCGAAGGTTTTGTTTGCTTGCTTGCTTACCAGATTTTTAGCGTGTGTTGTTTGTTCTCCCTAGCAGAATATAGGTTGGATTTTTATTTTTATGGTGTCAGTTCCTGTAATGACCAATGAAGGAATCCCTTTGCCAGGGGAACCCTTTGTTTTTCCTTCTTACGGAAACGTTGGTTCTCCTTACATTGCTACTTTGAGCCTTCCAGGTCTCACAATTGGGTTACCGTTATAGTTGTTTTCCACTCCAGTGATCTCGAATGCAGGTGCTTCAGATGTAAGCACACCACCCACACATCAACCTCATGTCGACCTTTCTCCTTCTTCACCCGTCAGGTCTCCTTCTATTTCTCCTTCTTCGCCTAGTGAAAGCTCTCAAGCGAGTAGCCAGATTGATAAGAAGAAGAAGAAATGGAAAGAGAAGAAGAAGAACTAGAAAGGGACCAAACCTCCAACTACATCAAATGTTGGATCTAAACAATGAGCTATTGTTAATAGTACTGGGAGTGTTGATGAGGTCAACAAGATTAAAAGGAAGAATTTGAAACCCAAATTCCCTTGCAGTCTTTGTAAGGGTGACCATTTTCTGAGGGATTTCCCTAGTATTCCCAAGATCTTAGAAATGTGGTCTTCCACATCATCAGCCTCTTCTAGACATGTTGGTGATGCCCCATCAACTAGTGATGTTAAGGTTGGTAAGGAGAAGACAACTGTAAAATTTCTTTGTATGTTAT
This sequence comes from Picea engelmannii, assembly GCA_009831015.1. NCBI lineage: Eukaryota > Viridiplantae > Streptophyta > Pinopsida > Pinales > Pinaceae > Picea > Picea engelmannii. The sequence continues at coordinate 39,667 of ML833372.1, forward strand.
GTGAAGGTGATCATTATTCTCACCTTTGTCCTCGTATGGACGAGGCTTCTTATCTTTTGGAAAAGCTTCAACTTCCAATTGGTTATCATAATATTTTCCCCAACCCATCATTAGTTGATGGACTGGTCAATCTGGTTCCATCCACAGTCAATATGGTTGATTAGGTGGTCAATCTAGTTTCATCCTCGGTTGAACCACTCACCAAAGTAGTTGATCCAGTTTTGTCATCGATCATCCCCACTTTTCATCTGGAAAGTGAAACCCAAGTGATTGATCCAGTCCCATCATTGGTCAGTCCCACCCTTCATCCGAAGAGTGTGAAAGTGGTCGATCTGATTCCACCATCGATCGATCCCACTCCTCCTCTGACAAGTGCCAAAGTGGTTGCTCCGGTGACTTCATCGGTCAATCCCACTCCTCCTTTGATGAGTGCCAAAGTGGTTGCTCTGATTATATCATCGGTCAATCCCACTCTTCCTCTGACGAGTGCCAAAGTGGTTTCTATGATGACTTTATCGGTCAATCCCACTCTTCCTCTGACGAGTGCCAAAGTGGTTGCTCCAGTTACATCATCAGTCAATCCCACTCTTCCTTTGAAGAGTGCCAAGGTGGTCGATTTGATCCCATCATTGATCGATCCTACTCTCCCACTAGAGACTAAACCTGATTCTTCCCACATTTTTCTTGTTGAAATAGGATCTACCGTGCCGGGGGGCATTCCTCCTTCTCCTGTGAAAACCCTTTCAAGTAATGAGGCCATCCTTTTTTATTGGGGTATGCTAACTTGACCTCGTCTTCCCTCTCACATGCCTTTCAAGATTACAGTAAAATTTTGTGGTCGGGACATTCCTCATGCACTGATAGATGAAGGTTCGTCCATTAATATTTTGTCCTCTATTTCTTGGCAAGCTTTGGGTTATCCTCAACTTGTGTCGGTTACCTAGACTCTGTTCACTTTTAATAGAAGAACCAGTCACCCTTTAGGGATACTTCCTCAATTTCCCATAACTTTGGGAGGGGAAACTATCTTTATTGATGTTATGGTAGTCCAGGACCCTTTGAATTTCGATTTACTCCTTGGGCGAGATTATGTCTATGCCATGAAAGCTATTGTTTCCACTTTTTTATATGTGATGCATTTCCTGCATGATGGAAGAATGGTGACTATTGATCAACTTTCGTTTGTTGGCCCTGACTTGACCATCAACCCAATGATCTCCCTAAAAGGGCCTTATATGCAGTCGGTATCACCTCTGCCACAGGTCAATTATGTGGCGTTGTCTCCCATGACTTCAACTTCTGATGACTTAGATCTGGTAGTTGACATGGTGATCTCTTCGGTAGGGCTATTGGAGCCTGATCTCCTTACCCCTGGCGAGACCCTCGACATGTGTTCCTTTCGGAGCATTATTCTTCCATCCAGTGAATATCTCTTGGAAGCCATGACCGAGTTTTGTCCCTTGACATGGTATCCTTCCAGAGCGTCATCCTCTTGGAATCCATGATCAAATAGACGTCACGAGCATAGTTTTTGTTCTCTATGGAAATCTCATTAAAAAATGAAACAAAGGTCATGAGCATAGTTTTTTCCTCTCTGTAACAAACTCGTTAAAAAATGAAACAAAAATCTGGGGATTGAACCCAGAGCCTTGAACATAGTTCTTTTCCTGTGTCAATCTCGTTAACAAATGAAACAGTCACCTCTCCTGTTAGGTCAAGTCTTTTGCGAGATCTCGTAGATGTCGAGTCGAGCCTTTTGTTAGCTCTCATATTTGAACCTTCATTTCATCCACCTGTGTCCTTTTTCTCCATCTAGTACAGAAATTGGTGACAACCTCAAAGTTGGTGAATGAATTGAAGCTTGGGGGGGCATGTCTCCAGCCTTTGATGATCATTCTGGAGTTAAGCCACTAGCTTTTCAAGTCGGGGGCATACCGAGCTTAGTCTTTTTTCTTTCTCGCGCTCGTAAAAAACATGAGAAAGCACCGAGTAAACTTTTATCTCTTTCTCGGACCCGCATGGATACACGAAAAAGGAACCCCCTGGAGTCTTCTTTAAACTCTTTTCGGACTCTCTAAACATGAAAAGATTGTCGAGTGATCTTGCTTCCTTTCCCACTCGTTAAAAGGTTTGAAAGGGTGTCTTTCGAGTGATAATTTATCTCTTTTTCGGCCTCGCAAGACTAATATTACGAAAAATGACAACTTTGGAGTCGCCTTTAAGTTGTTTTCAGACTCTCTAAATATGAAAACCATCGATTTTACCTTCTCTGGACTCATTAAACATTCATACATTGAAGGGCTCATATGATACTGAACCCTTAATTCTTCCAGTTCGTTAAATAAAGGAAGAGGGACTTACCGAAGGTGAGTCACACCAAGCATGTGATACCCTCCTTGAGCTCGTTAAATTAAAAATAGGTACTCATCTATCTGGATGGGGGGGGAATTGAAGGAAGCAAGCCAAGCAGTTTTTTAGAACACTACCAGTAACTCTTACAGTCACCCTTGAACATGAAACTTTGTCTTTGCACGCATTTTAATCCGCTGAACCTCTGCATTGAGCCAATCCTCTGAGTTTATTTTACTCCTTTGGGTCACTTGACGAAATTCAAATCATCCACTGCATCATCAAGTTTCGTTCCATGTCAAGTTTATGTTGTCATGCCTCAATGTTCAAGGGAAGTATCTGCCTCGAGAGTCAACCATCACAAATATCTTGTTTCAATACCTATGTCAATCCATGTTCATTTGATCCACCAATTACATCTCTATGTTTGTTTTGTGTCGTTGATGGGGGATACATCAAGGCCCTCCTTCAACGAGTCTATTCCTGTCGACTTTAGCACATTATCCAGGAGCTAGAATTAGAAACCAATTAGTACTTTGGGACCTACATGCCTCAATGGAAGGCCTCCTCACGTCTGACAGTAGGTTTACATCATTGACCTCTGATCAGATGATTCCACAGATGTTCGAATTCATCTCATCTATTCACATTCGCTGTAATGTAATAGGGTACCTTGAGAATCATTGACATCAATGGTGATTTTCCTCGCGCGTGTTAACGGTTTACATCATTGATCGATAATCAAGTGGTTTATGCCATGTTCGACATCACGACATATGTTCACATGGTTAGATTCGTACTACATCGGGATTGGTAAGAAGACCCTGGGTTGAGTCATTCACTCTGATATATACTTTACCTAGGTTGCGACGGAGTTTCTCTTGAATATTGACACATATACTGTCACATAGATCCACTTTTTATTGGTCTGTGGCTATGTCTTGTCATCTCGTAGATCCATAATGTATTTTTTGTGGCTATGATCAGTTAATGTCATGGAAGTATAGATCCACATTGTATGTTTGGTGGCTATAATTTTTGTCAATATAATTATGGATCCGCAGTGTATTCTATGGCGGCCATACCTGAAAAAGTCTTTATCACTCAAGCATAGGTTTGTCTACCTTGGGTTTGAAACATGTCATAATATTTGTTTGAAGGTTGTGTGTAGCTTCTACCAGGTTCTACACGTCCATACCCTTGCTCGAAAAATTCTACAAAGTACTTCAGTCATCATCATCTTCTGACTTCGCACTTTGGGGGGGAAATCTATTGCACATCAAAATTACTCACTTCAATAGTGTCGCAAGTGTCGTCATTACAAGTGTTGTAAGTGTCTCATCTTGTCCGCAAGTGTCGCATCTTGACCACAAGTGTCGCAAACATCATACTGCCATCTTTCCTATGCCATGCCACTAACGACATCATAAGGATAGTTAAGACACCTCAAAGACTGGTTTTGAAGAGGAGAAATCACTTGACAAGGAGTACAAGCCTTTTGCTACTAAAAAAACTACTTAAAAATGATTTTTGGAAGACAACGCTCCCCTACCCACTGTCAGGGAATGCCGACGCTCCCTAGCCTTCTTTGGGGGAGCTTTGAAACGCTCAGTGCGCCCTTTTGGGGGAGCGCTACCCTTCCTGAGCAAATTTTGGTTTGTTGAGATAAATCAGGGAAGAATCCCCTCAATCTCTAAAGTTGGTTGAATTCGAATATGAGTTCAAGGCATGATCTTAGGGAAGATCCACAACTGAAGGAGAGGAATCCTCAACTTATCCCAAATATCTCTCAAGTGGTTGGGCCTCTCCAAGCTTATATAAGGAGGCCTTCTCATGGTGAAAGATACATGAAAATATTGGAGGTATGAAACCTATGATCTCATAGGCAACATACAGTACAAAGATAGAGATTGAGAGACATTGTAAAGCATCTAACTTATGATCTCATAAGGGAGATATCATTGAATCATCAACATTCTGTGTGTGGATTATTTGAGCAAGGGTCTGGACAAAGGGAGCTTGGTGAAGCTGTTGCACTACATCTATGGTTGTAAGTAACACTTTGTTCTCATTAATATAAATTCATGCTTGGCCTGTTTCCTTTAAAGTTTGTGTATATGAACCTATCTCTTTCATAGATTCATCATGAAGCTAATCATAGTAGAGTAGGAATTATTGTTGTTATTTCTCATTGTATCACAAGACCTTCAACTGAACTTGGAGATCAAGATCATCCCGGAGCGAGCAAGGACAAACGTCGGTAAAGAAGTATTTACCATTCTTCCCTCTTCTTCTTTGATAGTTTAGCTTTATGATAAAGGAATGTCAGTGTCCATAATAGAACTTTATGTCTTGGAGCTAGGGGTCTAACATCCAAGAGGAAATCCACTTATCCATAGGGGGATTCTCCTGTAACACTTGGTCCATTTTTCTATTTTATCAATCTGCCCCCCTAAATAGTCATTTGATTTCAAGTAAAATCCCAAGTACTTGAACCATGTCTAAATATTTGAAGTTTAGAAAGTAAAAACCTACATGATATTCCTCACACTTTCGTCTGCTATCCCATTTAAGACAATGGGGGAATTTCCACCCATTGATTTTCATACATGAAGTAGTAAAATATAGATCAAGGATTTCCTTTAGTTTATTTACCTCTTTTTTAGAACCGTCATAGAAAAGCAATATATCATCACAAACAACACTTGATTCAAAAAGGAGGACCTTCCCAATTTTATCCCATTTAGAGAGCCTATTATTTTTTAAACCTTTAACAATAATGAGAAATAGAAGGGGTGATCAAGGACATCCTTTCCTCCAACCTCTAGAGGGATTAAAAAAACTCGAGGCTGAAACATTTATTAAGACAACAAATGAAACTAAATTCATACACTCCATTATCCAATTGAACATTTGAACACAAAATCTTATATTTTGCAGGATTAGTCTCAAATAGAGCCAATATGATTTGTCATGTTCCTTGAATAAGTCTAACTTCTTGACCATATCATTTACTTTTTGAGATTTTATGGTGTGTAGGCCATCCTAGGCTACCCCTATGGCCTCATGAATTTTCCTACCTTGAAGAGAACCAAATAGTTCTTTTGATATGGACTAGAGAATACCTTTTTAACCTCGACGACTGTAACCTTGTCTACTATCTTATATATATTTTTATGTAAGGATATAGTCCCAAAATCATCAAAAGATTCAGGACTATTCTTCTTAGGGATTAAAGAAACAAATGTAGAGTTAAAGGCTCCCTTTTTCTAGTATCTTCCACAACCCTCAACAACTCTGCTTCCAACAAATCATAAAACCCTAAGAAAAAATCCATTGTCCACATATCAGGCCCAAGACTTTTATCTCTCTTGAAGGAAGCCATAACAACTTTAACTCTTCCTTAAACACTTTCTCTATAAGGAAATCATTTTCCTCCTTGCCAACAAAACTTGGAAAAAAAGATCTTATCTTCACTATTTCAACAATGTTGATTCTATCTGACTCTTTATATAAACCACAAATATGGGAGACCCCCATATCAACTAGATCTTTAAAAGAAGTAACCTTACTCCCATATGAATTTTTCATTTCCAAAATAGTGTTGGAATTTTTCATTTTATTGGCATAATTATAGAAGTGAGTAGTCTGTGCGTCCCCATTAGCTAGCCAAAAATCCCTACTCTTTAATCTACCAACAAGTTCCTTTTAGTGTTTTCCAAAATCCTCTCTATAATATTGCATTATTATCAAAACTTAAATCATGATCTTGAGAATATATCTCTACTACTTCCTTCTCAACTAAAGCAAGAGATTGCTAATCTCTATTCATATGGTCATCAACCCATTTTGATACAACAATTTAAACTTTTTTGAGATTAGCTACTAGGTAACTCCATTGGAGAGGGGTCAAATTCCAAATCCTTCATCCTTTAACCACTAACCATTGAATTTAAAAGGGCTAGGAAGTTTTCTATCTTCCATTTTTATTTGTAGGAGGATTTTGCTCAAATATGTTTGTCCACATATACTCATAATTACAGTGGTTGAAACATTTTATCTTCATATATTCATAATTACAATAGTTTGAACATTGTGATTCAAGGTAGTGGCATTGTAGTATTGAAAACATGAATGCACATCTCTACATTTTGATTCACCCAAAATTTTCTTCTAAGTATTTTTTGTTTTTATCCTATCCATTTTATAAAATTTATATTGTAATTTTCTAAATCCAAATTCACTATTGGTGGGTGGTTGGGTGAAAAATATGGAATGTTGAATCGAGGTGGAAAAACTAATGAGGTTTACTTCTTCTTTTTTTGTTGAGTAGGAGAGGAAACTAATTAGAGTTAATAATACCACGTTTCAAAGTTGTTTCGATGTTTCTTGAAGATTGTTGTAGCTACTACGAACTATTCTTATTTAGTGCCTAGTTAATAGTCCATATTTCAAAGTTATATATATATAATTTGAATTTTGAAATCCCCAACAAATTTGAAATATGGGTTAGGCACTAAATGAGAATACTTTGTGGTAGCTACAACAATCTTCAAGAAACATCGAAACAACTTTGAAATGTGGTCTTATTAACTCTTAAACAACTTTCAAATGTGGTCTTATTAACTTTTAAATTAAATGAGAATATTTTGTGGAAAGGTGTTCTAGAAGGGGTTGATACTTTCAAGGATTTAGTTTGATATGTTACACGAGTACAGGGTTGATATTTTCAAGGATTTAGTTCAATATGTTACACTATTATGCATTAGAATACAACGATTTTTTTTTCAACCAGAAAATTGCCCTTTTTATTATATATATATATATATATATATGAGTACACATTACAACATCATCATTCTATGAAGGCTCCACAAAGCACTTTAGACTTCTGAACATAATTGGACCTTATCAAAAAAATGAAACTCCTATCATAACTCTAAAACATATAACAAGATGAGCACCATCAAAAGGTGGGATTACAAGGCAAAAAGTACCATCCACATATACCACCAATTACCAAAAGATAGCCAAATCTAAAAATACAAGCTGAGTCAAAAAAGATTGATAGAGATGGTAGGTCCCTCATGTCCATCAACCCAGTTGTTGAAATCAAGCTTTCCTGCAGAATTGTTGAGGGCCAGTTTAGAGATAACATCTACCTCCATATTCATCTCCCTATACACATGAGTGAAGTGTATCTCTTTGAACGGAGATTTCATCACTTTAATGTTTTCCATCCAACCCATCAGAGAGGCCACCTGTAGTTTACCTCTATCCTTTAGCCACTCAATGATGATCTTTGAATCGCCAATGACCTGGATCACCTCAATATTGAACCTTTGCACTAGATAAAGAGACGCCCAAGCACCTAACAATTATGCCCTCATATTTGTCCCCTGGCCACAATTTAGGGTCCATTTAATGGTGAAAAGATCATTGTTCTTTATTATACCTCTTGTCCTGCACCTGAGAGAGTTGGAAAGGGAAACCCCATCGAACCAACAAACAACTGATGTCATCGGTTGAGGTGGTTGGATAAGACGCACTTTTACACTTTTAACCACCATCCCCGGGTTCAGCCTTGAATTAAATTTTGCTATCAAAAAAAGTATAGATGCTTTGGACCCTTCAAAAATGACCCCGTTCCTCTCCAACCATAAGAACCAACAAATAATACAAGGGGGAGTAATGAAGTTTTCTTCCTTCTCAAAGAAGGAACTGAGCAAATCTCCTTCCCAAACAGTCTGAAAATTTAAAGTTGTATAAAAATGACTCCATACCTCCTAGCAAAAGCAGCAAGAAACAAAGAGGTGGTACATTGATTATGCTTCTTTAAGACATAAAACACAAATATTTGGCCCCTGCCATCCCTTCCTTTGCATATTATCCTAAGTGATAATTATATTCTCCAAAGATAACCATATAAAAATCTTGATCTTTGGGATAAGATCCCATTTCCAAATATGTCTTCATCAACCTTCAACGGGAGTTGGCCAATAAGTTTTTGCAAGAGCCAGGTATATATTTTTAGCAGTAATACTTCCCGAGAAATCACCTCCCGCACATAAAATCTTGTCATTTTTGTGATGTAACTGAATCCCCGCACACAACAAAGCTTTCTGATATGCCTCCCACTCCTTTGCAATGTTCCCGACCAAGCCTAGATCTTCACTTGATTTCCAGTATGACGATGGGATACCAACCCTACTAACTCCTCTAGCTTGAAAAAGATATAACACATAGTTCCTTCTAAGATCGTCCCGCAACTGACAGGATAAGAACGATGATTTCCCCATACCCACAATGCAATCTAAACCAACTTGTACACTGTGACTAGAACCTGGTCTCCAACCAATCCAATGAATTAACAGGTGTAAATTGTGTTGCAGGATTTTCTAGGTTTGCGAGGCCGACGAAAAAGAAGGAGGTGTCCTTTATAACTTTAACCGAAACCAAGTAATCATAGAACAATGAGGAAAACACTTGTTCTTTATAACTTTACTCCAAATCCCCTCCTTTGTTAAAACCCGCCACAAAGAATTTACGCCCAGTGCCTTATTAAAAAGGAAGATGTTGTGAATGCCTCAGCCTTCCAAATGCTTTGTCCTTGCTATATGCTCCCAACTACACAGGTGGATGTGCTTCCTCCCCTCAACACTCGACCATAGAAAGTTAAACATCAGGCTACAGATTTTGTGTAGAATGGAAGTTGGTATGGCTGACAATGCCATCCAGTACACGACCTGCCCCTCAAGCACAGATTTTACAAGAGTGAAACGTCCCCCCAGGGACAACCATCTATTGCACCACCATCCAATATTTTCTTCAAATTTTGAAAGTAGCCAATGTCAATCCTCTGGTTTGTGTGCGTCTGCCTTTAATTAATAACCAAGGTACCAGAATCCTTTTTCCAATTCCTCAAATCCATGTGGAAAAAGAGACTTTAAACTATCTAGAGAATATCCAGAGATCCCAGAGTGATAAAAAAAATGATTTTTACCAATTTATACACAATCCAAAGGCTCTGCAGAAAGTTGATAAAATTATTTTTATCTCAGTCCACTCTTCCACCGATGCCTTCGACATAATTAAAACATCGTCTACAAAAAAAAAATGCAAGATCTTTATAAGTATTGAAACCTTAACCCCTGAGAGCTTCCCTTCGCCCATTCCTTTTTTCAACAGTAAACTAAGACCTTCCATGACAAGTGTAAATAACAAAGGTGACAACGGGAAGCCCTGGCGCAAGCCTCTTCCACTTTTGAACATATGAGAAGTCTCCCCATTAATCAAAACCGTGATATTTGCAGTGGTCACATAGCCTAAGATCCAATTAGTGAAGCACAAGCTAAAACTTGATTGGATAAGTATCAAGCGTAAGAAGTCCCAGTTTATACAGTCTTAGGCTTTCTTAAGGTCTAATTTTAGAATCAAGGATTTGGATTTCTTGACCTTTATACTATGGAGACACTCCTAAGTTGTTCCAATTGCATTGAAGATCTGCCTCCCTTTGAGAAAGCCTAATTGTTCTTCCGACAGTGACCGAGAGAGTACAGGCTTGATCCTATTGGCAATTACCTTTGTAATAAGTTTGTAGCAAAGGTTACACAGGGCAATCAGTCTATAATCCCCAAAGCAATGTGGATTATTTACATTTGAAATCAACGTTAAGAAGGTGGCATTTAATGAGTTATTAACTGAACCTCGGAGCCTTGAGTCCTCCACCAGATCAAGAAAGTCATCTCCCATTAGTTCGAAGAAATGAAGGAAAAACTCCACAGTCCACCCATCGAGCCCCGGGCTCTTATCTCTAGTGAAAGATTAAGAACCTCCCACAGTTCCAATTTTGTACACGGTCTATCAAGGAGCACCAATTCCTCAGCGTGAACCAAAGGGAAAAAAAAGTCCAGTTGTATATACCTAATCGACTATATGATCCTGGTCCCCATTTTCATAAAATGATTTGAAAAACTTTACAGCTTCAAATTTAATGGATTCCACTCCATTGTGTATCTGACCTTGTTCATCACATATCTCCCATATTTGATTTTTGTTCCTCCTATAACTGGCAAAGTTATGAAAAAATTTAGTGTTTTTTTCCCCACACTTTAACCACACAGATCTGCTTCTGAGTCTCCATAATTCTTCTTCTTCTTTAAGAATCTTGTCCCACTCCCTCTCCAACTACTTGATATTTATCTCTCTTTCAATAGTACATGGCTCTTGAGCCTCCTAAATGAGATAACCAATCAACAGACCTTCCAGTTGGGTCAAATTTTCTTCCTGTAATCTTAAATGCTCTTTTGACCATGATTTCAAATGAATCTTCAGAGATTTCATCTTATTTACAAATCTTTTTTGAACATCCCTTTCATTCAAATAAGTCGGATCCTTCCATACCTTTGTCACAATATCTGTGACCTCTGATTATGATAACCATGTGGCATTGAACTTGAACGGATAAGCCTTCGGAATCGAAAGCATGTCAAACCTTAAGAGCACAGGGGCATGATCCGAAAATTATGGGTAGTCTACCCAAGATTTATACTTGCCTGTGCCCACTAAAAAATCTTCGTCCACTAATACCCGATCCAGTATTTTAGAAATACTAGCAGCACCCCTATGACTATTTCTCCGATTTGGCACCAAAGCATCCAGAACAACATCTATTAAACCCGCTTTACTGAAATCTCACTTAAAAACGTTGAGAGCAGATCCAAATGAGTGGTCTCTCCCCACAACTCCCTAGCTCCACAAGTTAGATTTAAATCCCCCACGAGAATTAGGTTTCTGCTTTCGAGTAAACCATTGGCCTCCAACTTATCCTAGAAATATTTCCTCTCCGAACAGGGGCCATATACATTTAGCAAAGACTAGTGGAAGGTTGCTCTCTTCACATTGTCCAATCTCTCTGAGTGGTAACTCCAAGATGACACCAATGGGTGATTAACTCACTTTTACCTACTCTACTTCATTCTTATTCAAAACGCTTGTTAGCGTCGGAAGTCACTCCTGGATTGCTTGCAGGAGCAGAGCCCGACACCCATCAGTTTAATGTCATGATTTGTTTGTAGAGGGGTGATCAAATGGAGATAAATACTCGAGGAGATATCACTCTAACTCAGGGACTGGATCTGGTACATAAATAACAAAGGAGGTCTGGAATCCTAACTTCAGCCAGTGGGTTGATTAAAAGATGAGCAGGTGGAAGACTTGGTAAGAAAGGTGAAAAAACATCTCTGGGAAACAGGCTTACGGCGGTTTGTAGGGGAAAAACTCTGAACGCAGGATCCTCTTGGTTCAGGGATTCAAGAAACTGAATAGAAGACTTGACTGGATCCTCCAATTCCAAGTCATTCAGCGTTAAGGAAATCACAGGAACCGATTAGAGACTCCGTAACTATTGTAGTGATCCATTACAACATCATCCTATAACAACTACAGCTCGACTGGATCCTCCAATTCCGAGCTTCTCTAACACAGTATAACAAAGATGTAAAGAAACTGGCATTCATAAGGCAAGAAGTCTCAAAAGTCTAGAAATAACCAGAAAATAGTGCTTTATTAAAGTTTTACAACCGGGAGCTCTGCTCAACCATCGATCCTTTACAAAAATGGAAGAAATGCCTACATATACTTGGAACTGACTCCGGCCCTGAAGGCGCGATCATATCATGAATTCAATGCTTGACATTGAG
>ML833373.1:0-26430 GCA_009831015.1 Picea engelmannii
CTAAATCTAAACTAGAGAATGGAAACTGATGTGAAAAGAAAGCTTGATTCTTATTCCATCATAAGTTGGATATAATGCTCCAAGAGTCCTCCCTTTGAAATGGAGGAGGCACTCCTATTTATACAAAATTTTAAGATAACTTATATCCACAAATCTCTCCTAGATCCACAAATGTATCATTTGGTTACAACCATGTGCTCACACATATCAAGTGATATCTCTACAAATCCTCTCACAAATATTTCTTTCATGATTAATCTCCATCCAAGATACTTGAGTAGATCTCCAAATTTTCATCAAATCTTCAAGGGATTGAAGAGGAAATTCGAATTTGAGGCTTGATGGTCAAGTTTGACTTGGTTGGAGTCTTCAAATACACCTGTAAACATCATGAAACTTATCCCACTTTCATATATAAGTGTAAACATGTCATTTTTCCAATATTTAATCATAAATTCACTCAAAAACACTAAAATAGATGCATTGGAAAATAATATGTCTAAAACCCATGTAATAATGAAAATGGTTTAATGTAAGGGTATGGGAAAGCGAAATATGGTTAAAAGTGAAGTGAAAGTGAATTGAAAGTGAAGTGAAAGGTTGGTAAAAAGATGGTACTTTGGCGACCCAACAGTCTCCTCCAAAGTTTTGGGATCATCATATTGAATCTTATCACTGATCCAAGATTCCATCCCACTCAAATACCTTTGAATCTTAACTGTCTCATCCTTGATGAAGGAGACATACTTCAACAGTTCCAAAAATCTTCTTTCATACTCATCATTGGTCATATTTCCAAGCTTGAGTTCAAAGAACTCCTTCATTTTCATCTCATAATATATCTTATTCAAGTATTTCTTTTCAAAATACTTATTGAATTCCTTCCAAGTAACATTTTTCTCTTTGATGTGTTGCACCTGCACAAGCTGATCTCACCACATGGATGTCTTTCCCTTGGGATTATGGATATAAATTCTTCCTTCTGCATGAGAAGAATAATTATCCAATCGAAAATATTTTCTCATTCATAGCATCCATGTCTCAGAATCTTCATCCTTCTTGTGCTCACCATCAAATGTAGGAGGTTTGATTTTGTTCATTTCTCCATGAAGTTCATCCACCCCAGATCTCTTTTGATTCTTCCTGATAGGGGATGAACTTGAGCTACTGTATTCTCTCCTATTGGAATTCCTTGGGGAGAAACGGTGATGTCTGCTAACACTTCCTTTATCTTCCTTACTCCTAAGGAGACCTATGAATTCCTAATTTTCTTGAGCCATTCTTCTTATCCAATTTATTTTCAATTATGTCCAAGCTCTGCATTAAATTCATGTTTAAGTCCTCCTTCTACTCCTTGGATTTCATAAGCCTTTCATTATCAAATTTGTGAATTTCAACATCTTTCTACAAATTTTTAATCGTCTCTACCATATTCATGTTTTCATCCTTTCCTTCTCCATGTCCATTGGACTTTGTTCCTTCAATACCCATATGGACATCCATCCCTTTGATCTCATATTCCTATCTATAATCCCCCTGTGTATCCTCCATTCCTATACCCTCTGAGTTGATCTTGATATGATATTGATATGATCTAGTTGTCGTTAACTCTACAAAATGTTCAACCAACATAACTTTGTCAGGCTAACTAACTCAACAATTTTATGAAAATATGAACCATTCTGGTTCAATAATATATTGGACTTATTTCTTCTGATTTTTTGAGAAATTAAATGTTCAAGTCAATTTTTGGGTGAATATTTATGTTCTATTTTCCAAGATCTTTCCAATGAATTCTCCCTTGCTCAATTCTTATTTTTGAGCAGGAAGTTATGAATATTTGAACAATTTGTCTTTGAAAACAACAATTTAGCACTAGCCCTCTTTTATCTCTACCGAAGTCTTATATGACCAAGGGATATTTCGAAGTGCTTATCTGATATGCAATCATACAGATATTTAGGACTTCAGGCTCCAGAACTTCAAGCTTCAGAGGTTCTTATTACCTCATGCCTTATTTCTCCCGAATGTTGAACTAGTGAATCCTTGCACAATACACCTTCAGAGCTTCAGGGCTCCGCTACTTCAGAGCGTCAAAACTTTGAAACTTCAGGCTTCAGAAGTTCTGCCAACTCCACACATCATTGCCTCTAAGCACCGAAAAAGAAAATTCCTAGAGAATCTCTCTAAAGCTTCACACTTTGAAGGTTCTTTCATCTATATACTTACATTCCCCCAAATGCCGAATTTCTGAATTCTCGGCTGGCACTTTGGTGTTTCATTACTATGGAACTCTGTTGCTTCAAGCTTTGTAGGTTTTACCTTCATCATATCACGTTTCCTCTGAACGTGGAATTGTCGAACACCCAGAGAAGATATTTGGGCTTCGCGCTTTGGAGGTTCCTATAACCACATACTACAATTTCTATGAATGTCAAACCTCCAAACTTTAAAATTCTCAACAAAAAACACACCCCAAGAGGAGATACGTGGTAGAAGTATGGATATGACACATGGCCCAATCTAACCGGTGACACATGTTGATTTCCAATTAGCACAAAAGGTATTTGAAAATCATGAAACACGATGACATGTGGCAAGCATCACGTGTGTCCATGTCAACCTAGGTGACATTAGTAGGCCACGTCAATTCGGTGCTTCGTGACTTCGACGCTGTGGAAATTTGGAATTTTCCTCTCCAACATCCTTCAAAACTCCCAAATGTTGAATTTTTGAGCAGGTCCAAATCACTCTCAATGATGTCATCATGCCACGTCACTATGATGATCCTGAACTTCGAAACTTCGGGCTTCATAATTTTTCACATCAATATACTTGATAACTCTCGAATACCAAACTTCTGAACATTTGTTCCCCGGAGCTTTGGGGATTTAGAAAATTTTTCATCTGCACACTTTAAAACTCCTTATGGTTGAGCTTCTGAACTCTTTATCAGTTCCACATCACTCCAGGTGACATCATCATGTCACGTCACTTCAACACTCCAAAACTTCGGGACTTAGGATATTTCCTCAACACAACTCCACATTTCTTTCGAACCCCAAAGTGGTTAACTCTCTGAACTGTGATTTTCCATAGTTTTGGGACTCCAGTGCTTCGAGGCTTCAAGCTTCAAAATTTTATGGTGTTGATAACCATACAACCCCCGAACTACCAAATGATGAAATTTTGAACACTTGCAAATATGCGGACACGCGTCTCCGATAATGGACAGTCCATATTGGTTTCAGACTTCGGGACTTTGGGGAAAACTCCACTCTGTGCAACCACAACCTTATTTCCCCAAACGTCAAAATTTTGAACCACTTGGGGGATCCAATGATACACCTTCTCCCAAATGATCTACGGTGGAGATTCACTCTAGGAGTTCGGGGCTTCGAGGATTTTGCCTCCTTTTTGTCAAAATATTTAAAATTGTCAAAGCAAAGAAGTCCGAAGGACTTGAGGGGTTAGCAACCATTCTACTTCCCCAGATCCGATGGCTGTGAAGGATATTACTTCCCCCGAACAGATCTGACGGCCCAAATATTAACTTTGTGGCCCCAAAGCCATGGTTACTGTGGTTTCTTTCCTCTGTTGGATTTCTTGAACCGATACAACTTATGAGATTTCAAACATAATTAATATGTGCTCTCAGTTCTCTCTTGGCACTCATGGACGTCTAAAACTCAAATTTTTTCCATTTCGACAACAATTCTTTCTTTAACGTTTTGTTTAATTTCACCTTACACAACCCATCTAGGCTCAGTGTTGAAAACCAGAGCTCTGATACCATATTGTAGCATACCCTAGGCCTCCCAGGTCAGGGAATGCCACATTACTACTTCACTTATTTCTAATAATCAAATTGTAACATACCCATCAATAGACCTGCTGGGCTATGGCACACATAAACTATAATATTACGGATATAAAATAGTATGCAGAACATAAATAATTAGTGAGAAATGGTAGATAAACAATACTATAGTGAGAACAACATCACAATAATACCATAATAGTACCAGAATAACACCAAAAAGATCACTTTGATTACTGAGAGCAATGTTTACTTGCCTCTTCGAGGGGTAAACCTCCAGCAGAGAAGAGCTCTATTAGAATAATATCCAAGACAAACTTCTCATACGCTCGACTCCTATTTATACTAAATATGTCTATCAAAAGAACAATCTAGAGGAAGATTCTTCTAGAAGTGGAAGATTCTATTAGGTCTTCTTACATTGGACTTATTCTTCCTTATTAGTAGGTATTTTTAATATTGACCTTTATTACATGGAAATATATTATTCTAACTATGTTATGGGTTAGGTCCCTAACATGTCCTCCCCCTTAAAAATATCCTTGTCCTCAAGGATTGAGATGAGGAAATTGTTGTAGAATAGTAGTTGGTTCCCAAGTGGCATATGTTGGATTTGTATCTTTCCACTGGACTAACACTTCCTTGATGGTTCATTGACACAAATTACGCTCACGCTGGTCCAAAACTGCTTGCGGTTGTATCCAAATGGAGCCTTCTTCGTCCAACTTGGGAAGGTCAGTTTGAGTTTGACACTTAGTTCAAATCACCTTCTTTAAGAAGGAAATATGAAAAACAGGATGGAGCTTATAATGATTGGGCAAAGCTAACTGATAGGCCACCTGTCCTACACACTTGAGAATTGTATAAGGATCATAAAATTTGGGCACCATTTTCTGACAATGGTCATCCTATAGGGAATTTTGCTTGTAAGGTTACAGTCAAAGAAACACCTGCTCCCCTTCTACAAATTGACGTTCAGAGTGACCTTGATCTGCTTGTTTCTTCATGTGATTTTGGGCCATGACCAGATTATCTTTGAGGGTACAAAGAATAGCCTCTCAAACTGTAAGCGTTTGGTCAACTTCCTGGACCTTCAAGACACCTAGAAAATATGACAGAATTGAAGGTGTATTTTTTCCATATACCGCTTCAAAAGGAGTCATGGGGGTAGTTGTATGGAAAGACATGTTGTACCACCATTCAGCTAGTGGTAACCATTGAGCCCACTGATATTTCCTTTCCGATTAAAACACCTGAAATATGTTTCTAAACACTCTTTGACCACTTCAATTTGACCATCATTATGGGGATGATAAGTTTTTCTGAGATGCAATTGGGTGCCCTAGATCTTGAAAATTTCTTGCCAAAAATTGCTAGTGAAAGTTGGGTTGCGATAAAAAACAATAGAATCTGGCATGTCATGAATCTTCCTGATCCATGAAAAGTTGAGCCATAGTGGAGGTTTTAAATGGGTGTTGAAGAGAACGGAAATGAGCATACTTGGAAAGACGATCAACTACCACCATGATGACTGATTTATTTCCTGATTTAGGTAAGCCTACAATAAAATCCATAGAGATATCTTGCCAAATAACGGGTGGAATCGTAAGAGGTTGTAGTGTCTCAGGAGATTTGACTATTTCTCCCTTGTTACATTGACACACATCACATTCAACCACAAATTTACGAACGTCTTGTTTCATACCATCCCAGAAAAAAGAACGTTTGACCTAGTCATAGGTTTTGGTAAACCCTAAGTGCCCAGTTGAGGGTGTAGCATGAAGCTCAAAAAGTACTGTGGATTTAAGTTTTGAATGTGTACTTAAATACAAATTACCTTTGTATTGAAGCTCATCATTGAGCCAAGAGTACCCTGAGGAGACTGGAGAATTGGACTGTAATTGTTGTATCAGATGCGAAGTCTTGGAATCTTGTAGCCATTCCTGGTGAACAGCTTGGAGCCAATCTGGTACAATGAAGGAGAGAAAAAAAAGGGACCCTTCATCTTCATATTTTCTAGAAAGTGCATCAACAACCACATTGTTTTTTCCTTTATTTTAAATGATCTTGTAATCATATCCAAAGTTATTAGTCACCCATTTTTGTTGCTCGAAGGAGGAAAGGCGTTGTTCCAGAAAATACTTGAGACTTTGATGATCTGTCTTAATTTAGAAGAATTTCCCCAATATATAAGGGTGCCAAAGATCCACGACATGCAGAATAGCCAACATTTCCTTTTCATAGATTTATTTTCCCAAATTTCACTCTAACAATTGTTTGTTGGTAAAGGCCAAAGGTCGACCTTCTTGCATAAGGATGATGCCAATTTCTTTCCCTAAAGCATCAAATTCCAGGACAAAGGTCTTTGTGAAATCAGGAAGGGGTAGGACTAGAGTGGTGCACATAGCCATCTTCAAGGTTTGAAAATCCTCATAAACTATGGGAGTCCAAGTGAAATAATTCTTTTTAAGGAGAGCAATGAGAGGTGTTGCAATCTTTCCATAATTATTAACAAACTTACAATAATAACGTGTTAAACCAAGAAATCCATGCAAGATTTTGAGAGTCTTTGGGTGAGGCCAATATTTCATAGATTCAATCTTTTTAGGATCCACCCTAACACCGGCCTTACCAACAATGTGACCCAAGTACTCAACTTCTAAGGTGCCAAAATCACATTTAGATTGTTTGAGGAAAATTTGGTGGTACGAGAGTAGATGGAGAATTTGATCCACATGGGAAAGATGAGATTACCAAATTTTACTATGGATGAGAATATAATCAAAGAAAACTAAGACAAAATGACGGAGAAAAGGATGGAATACATGATTCATGATGCTTTGGAAGGTGGAGGGGGAATTACATAGGTCAAAGGGCATGACCAAAAACTCATAGTGACCCTTGTGAGTTTGAAAGGAATTCTTAGGTATGTCAGCTTCTTGGGTATGTCCACTTCTTTCATATGTATATGGTGGTAGCCATAACACAGATCAAGTTTAGTGAAGTACTGAGCACCACTCGGCTCATCCAAGAGATCATCAATGATGGAAATGGGGAACTTGTCCTTGATGGTGAGATTATTGAGGGAACGAAAGTTGGGACACATGTGACAAGTACCTTCTTTCTTAAGTACCATGACCATAGGGGAATAATAAGGGTTGGTACTGGGTCAGATAACACCCGCTTGGAGCAATTCCTGCATTATTTTCTCAATTTAACTCTTTTGAGAAAAGGGGTGGAGATAAGGGTGAACATTGGGAGGAAGACTGCCAGGAAAAAGGGCAATGGAATGATCATGAACACCATGAGAAGGAGGAAGGCCCTGACAAGTGGAAAAAACAACTTGATGTTTGGAAAGGATAGCTTGGAGGTCATGATGCACAGAGGGTGTCTCAACATCTTGAATAGAATGAAGTTGAGAAATGATACCGGAGTGGCCTTTATTGAGGATGTTTTCCATAGGATGGGAACTAATGATCTCAGGAGAACCAGTTGTAATACCTTGGAATTGATACTTTTGTCCTTCCTGTTGGAATTACATGGTTATTCCTTAAAATCCATAAGAATGGGACCCAAAGTGCGTAACCATTCAGTACCTAGCACAATGTCACAACCTCCCATGTCAATGGAAAACATATGACATTTCAGTTGGTAATGTCCAATTTGAAGACGAACATTTTCACATCGCCCACCACATTTCATGGACCCACCATTGGCTATCATGATTTGAAAATTATTGACATCACGAATATAGAAATTGGTTTTCTGGGCAATGCGACGATGAATAAAATTGTGGGTGCTACCACTGTCAACAAGGATGATGACCTTCATGTGCTTAATATAGCCAATGAGCTTGAGCATTTGGGGGGGCAAGAATCTAGTGAGGGAATGCAAGGAAATAAGTGGGTCAACTTCAGGTGGGTCAACAGGCTCTTGGGTGGCATCGGGAAGGGAGGGTTCTTCAACAAGGGGAACTATCACATCCTCTTCAGGAAAATATTATGAGATGGCCATAAATAGTTTTTGTTCCTTACACATATGCCCCAAAAACTATTTTTCATCACAATTATAGAAAAGACCCTTCAGTTGGAGTTCATCCATTTCAGCCCTAGTTATTTTATGGACCTTGAGGGGAGTAACAAGGGGGTTAGGATTAGTGGTTCAAGGGTGAGGAACAAAAGGGTTTTTTTTGTTCTGGGTAAAAACAACTTTTTGGGCCTCTCTAGGATGTTGAGTAGCTTCCAACCAAGTGGGAGGGCAGGCCATGAGAACATGGGATCGTATTTCATCCTTGAGACCACTGATAAAGAATTAGTGGAAGAACGCATCTGACATGCCCTATGTTCGAAAGGCCAAATGCTCAAAAGAAGTGATGAAGTATTCCACTATGCCTGACTGTTTCAACTTGGTCAAATGACCTAGATAGTGGGTATCAGTATCAAAGTAGGCATAGAGCTTAGCAACAAACTCAGTTTAGGCAATATACCCCTGACATGAATTTTGTTGAAATAATGTAACTGCAAAGTGTATTCTAATTATTATTGATATATTATTCATTGGATCAATCCCCATTGCAGATTGATCATGTCGGCGATTGTAAAGGACCAAATCCCCTTTTTCAGATTGGTCAAAATATAATTGTAATAGGAAGAATAAGAAGTCGGCCCCATAATATATTAAAGGTGGTTATAACCACCCACATTGAGAAGTCAACCCTGCCACTGAAGAGACACTTTCACTTGTGCCAGAATTGTATAAATAAGGAGGCTAGCACCTCACTTAGACACACACTCACTTGTTCATTGAGAGACAAGTTTTAGAGCTGCAGTTGAAGAAGAAGAGAGAGAGAGAGGCGCATCCTTGGGAGAGGAATTTATGTATTTGTTTGAGTTATCTCTGGGTTTTCTCTCGTGTGAGGGTTTCCCAAGATAAATGATATGTCTCTTGTGATTGTGTATTTCTCAGTGATCCTATCTTATGCTATTGTTATTTATTGAAATGCAAAGAACTCTAATAATAGCTTAAACATTAACATGGTTTCAGAGCTAAACTAAAGAGATAATCGTTCACAAGAGAAAGTGAAAAACGTCACTGTTGTCATACATGTAAATTAGGGATTTTTGTTGGTGAGGTATTTCATCCATAAAACCATCTAGAAAAGTGAGCCCTTCCTCAAGGATCACTTTGGAATCCTTGATGAAAATTTTCAGTGGACAGATCTCCCAAAAAGTGAAACCCTAGTTTCACAAACTACCATAAAACCAAATTACCAGAAGTACCAGAGTACCAGAAGTACCAGAAAACCAGAAGAACTAGTCCAAAAATACGTAGATCAAGTTTGAGGTGGTAAAAGTTGGATTTTCATAAATCTGACTGCACCAAGTTACTCGCCTCAGCTCAGTGCATCTATCCCCTATATCAAAATTTCAAAATTTGAAGTTTGAAAAATTAGGGTTTTCTCATAAAACCCTAAGTTGCAGTTGCAGTTGCAGTTGTAGTATCAATTGTGGTTGCAGTACCAGTTGAAGTATCAGTCGTGGTACCAGTTTCAGTCACCCTTGAAATTTTCAAGAGTTGGTAATGATTATCGTTGCTGCCAGATGGTGCCACTACCTACAAATGTTATCAGAGGTATGTACTCACATATGTTTAAATGGTTAAAATTTAAAGAGTATTTGCAGGAGAAGGGATCTCTTTCCATATATCCAGAAGGATCTCAAGATCCAACACATTCAAAATGATAATGCAACTCAGGTTTGATTATTCTGAGATGCATCTATTTGTTATGACATTATTTTGTTCAATGTTGCATGTTGAAGCTATGATCAAATTATTAGATGGATTAAAATAGAGATCATAGAGTTTATTCTCTAACCTAACCTTTTGTCAAAGAGAGAATATTGTCCTAGTACAAAATATAGGTTGAACAAAACACTTTTCATCTTGAGTAAAGGAGATGTGGAAGGAAAGTAGCAGCACACTCAAGGACAAGACTCCAGGTTTCAGGAGAAATATCTTGTGTTAGTTCCAGGTTTTCCTGGAGGAATGTTTGATCACAACACTATGAGAATGTTATCCTCATTTCATATTGTATTCCTTACCTTTAATATTTGCTTCAGACAAGTTATAAGTGATATCTCTAAAGGCTCTACTGTGATGATTATTCGTGCTATTGCTTTATATTATCAAAAGGATAGTATTCTTTCTTGTTTTGTTGACCTTGTTTCAGGTCACAGGTGTTATCACTCCAAGAAACTCCCTTAGGTTGTAAATCAGGGATCCTTGGTAACTTAAAATAACATGGTTTTAGATATTTTTATATGTGGATCAGTGAGATAGACAAATTATAACTTAGCACTCAGACATTAAATGGATAATCAAATAAACTAGTGCTCTCATAAAACAATTATCAGATGGTAATCTGGAGCGGGTGAGAAGACAAAGCTTATAAACCAAATACAATGTGTAGGGTTTAATAAACTATGTTAAGCAATCTTAAGTAAGTTGTGAGCTGACTGATGAAATGACAGCCACACTGCAGCTGAAACAACTTAAGTAAAACACAGAAAGTCAGGTGCAAAATTTGATATTGAAGAAGAGAGAAACCTATGATTCATATTCTCATCAAAGTCTGATTACATCAATAGAATAACAGGTCTCTAGAATTGACCCCCTCAATCCTCTTGAGTCTGAGTATTTATATCATTACATTTTAGTTCTCAGATCCTAGAATAATAGATCTAATATCTTCAAAACAGAAAGTAAATCCAATTACAATAAACTAGGGAGAGATCCACAAAATAAGACTAATCTTTATTTGATGATCTTCCAATAGGTGACAGCTGATGAACTGTAGTTGTAGCCTTCCAAGGCTTCCCATATTCAATCTCTCGAAGATAATTTTGAATTTGGTAAAAATTTCCAAATCCCTGAAATCTTTCTTTTGAAAAAGGTAAATGACACTTGTACATCTCTTCTTTTCTTTATTTTCCAAAAGTGGTTGATTGGATAGATTTGATAATTTGTTAATAACGTCTTAGAAGAGGTTCCAATTCGTTCTCATGCAAAAATCTTCGATCTAGGAAAAAACCATAAGATTCTTTCCGTAACAGAGATTTCACTAGCTTATTTACTAACAAATCCGCTCCTAAGCTGGTGAAAGGAGGAGCTTTCACCAGCTAACTAGCAAAATGTTCGGCGAATTAGCTGGTGAAAAGAGCAGATTTTTTAAAATCAAATTTCTCGGTCATAGAAAATCCATTTTTCATGCTTGAATAGTTGATCAACATCTAGAAATCCTAATCTTTCCAATGGTGTTTTCAAATATTTATTTGGAGCTCTAGAGGGGATTGAAAATTTCCCTGCAATATTAGGCCTCATTCTTTTAAAAATGCCAGTGCATTTTTGATCGCTAACAGGAAGGAAAGACTGTCCAATTCTTTTCTCAACAAAAAGCCACTGCATATCCTTGCCATTTGCAATTCAAAACCCCAAACGATTCTGCACACCAAACACTGCAATATGCTATTTGGGCCGAGGTCTTGTGCTGGTGAAAATACTCGACTTTGTTTTCAACATTGAAAACTTACCATACAATTGTGGGTGATGCGTGTTGGGGAAATGATGCGGCGATTTGATGTCACCAGCCATGTAGTACCGCTCCCTCTCCTGTAATGATGGATTCAAATTCACCATTTCCAACACCATGATCACAAACCATGCATTTTTGAACGAGATCCGCTTTGTAATCTGATTTAGACGTGCAAACCCGAATCTCCATCATTATCCACTTTCACCAGTGCATCATAATGATTGCATGACGTGGGCTGAGCATGTCATCATTTGATTTTTAAAATGTGGAGAGAACACACATGATTCCTGCTTTCACCAGCTAATGGCCCGTGAGAAATGCTCCTTAGCTGTTGAAAATCACCGCTTTCACTAGCTAACCATCATCTTTAAAACACGCGTTAACTGTTGAAAGCCTTTTTTATGGAAATTTTAAAAGAAGACCTTTATGGGTCATCTTATTTCTAAGACAAAAATCAAAACCTAAGTCTTGCTACTAGAAAAGCTCAAAACCAAATTTGAGAAAACTACCAATAGCCATGCTATCAACCACAAAATGCAACCATAGTGACTGATTCATTTTGGGAGCTAACATTTGGCTCCAACTGGGATGGAGACCTCCCTGCAAGGTTTCCAAGAACCTAGTATTTTCAATAGCCTTTAGCATTGGGCATGGAGTCATATGGCCTGTGCAACTATTCTTCAGCAAACCTGTAATCGGATTGTAGCTTTCCTGTAACCTGCCTGCTTATTTATGAAATCAACAACTAAAAAAGATTTCATTTGCTCGTATGGCGAGCTTATTCCTCTGCCTACTCCTATACTAACCAGTAGAGGCAGATTTATCAAGTAAGATGGAATTTCCAATGCAGCCAAATCATAAACTGATTTACTATTAAAATCCTTGATCTTGACTCGAACAATAATGGAAGAGATATCATGCAGAAAAGAGATTCGAACAAATGATAAAGACAATCTTCTTCTGAAAAAAAATGTTTAACATCTATGCTGCTCATAGACTCCAAATAGTCAGCAAAAGGGTCATCAAATTCATAAAGCAATACCTCTTTGGACTGTTGATCCAACTGTAAATTGAAAAGGTGTTGAAAACTTCCTTTACTAATTTCATTGTTGAATGCAGGCTGCTCGAGATCCGTTGGAAAAACACATACAATAGACTGCTGCTCTGGAATATTTAGTTCCTCTCCTTCTTCTTGATATCTACTACGAACTTCCCATTGCTGCAAATCTTGAAACTGAGAGATACCCTTGGGATCTGTTGTAGATGCAAAGTTGTCATATGCTGATATAAAAATATGCTCATCATTTTTTAATCTTTCAAAGGAGGCAATCTAATCTTGATAGTTATTATTAACCATGACGCCCATACATATCTGATCATCTCTTTGCTCATTATTTCTATTGCAATTTTCCTTTGTCCGCAAAACTGAATGTTGATGGCTACCCTTAGCATTTTCCGCAGATCCAAAACTGTCACCCATAAACATTGGCAAACTAAGGAAATCTGAAATCTTCAGGTTTTCTGAAAAGTATAAGTCCATGAAGGTTGCCACTGGATCCTTGAAAGGAAGATAAGAAACATGCCGCTCCTCGGGAAACAACTGCATATCTATGGAAGCCTCTTTCTCATCCGTGACTGTTCCTCTGCAAGAAGACTGATCATCTTCTTGTCCTCTTGAGATCAACTCGTGATCATTAAAAACTACAATTTCATTATCAGAATAATGCTCACAAGAGGATAACAAAAAAGAATTTCCATCACATGGATTAGGATCAGCTGAGAACATATAATTTATTATGCAATCATCAGTCATCATAGGCTCTTCTTGATTTACAAATTGATCATAAGCTTTACAAGCATACCCGTCTCTAGAATATTCTGCCAATGTTGACGAATTCAGATCCGAATCTGAAATAAGCTCGTATGCTTTCTGTTGTTCTAAATCTGCTTCACACTCATTACCTCCCTGCTCAAAATCTGAACCATACTGACATTGTTTTTGCTCATGTGCAAGCAGATTGTCAAAGTCAAGCCGCTGTCGGATCCTGCTGGAAGCACGAATATTCTCCTCCGCCTCTTGAGCATCTTCAAACAAGTTCCCTAATGATGAAGACTTCCTTTCTAGCAAGAGAAGGAAAAGTTCATTACACTGAGCCATAAGATAGTATACCATGGCAACAATCTCAGTAGGCCGAATCTCCAATGGGATGTCATAATAAACATGGTAAAACCTTCTATTGAAAACAGGCAAGGCTTCATCCTGCTCTCATTTCAAAGCATAGAAATCAACAAGGTATGAATCTAAAGATTTGTACTTGCCCCAATACTTCAGGAAAGCATTGGAGAATTCGGTCCAAGAGCCAATTGAATCATCTCTCAGACTTTTAGACCATGCAGCAACATCTTTGATCAGAGACTTTGAGAAAAATATCATGATCGCGTCTTCATGAGCAAGCTGAAAACGATCAACAAAATCCAAAAAGGATTCCACGTGTCTCTCAGCTGAAGCTTGATTCTCTCCAGAAAACCAAGGGAGATATTCATAACAGTCATCAGGATAAGGATGAAGAAGAAGGGGCAGCTTTAAAGGTTTGAACATCTTCATTCGGACCTTAACTTGAAAAGAAATGGGTTGATCATGAGAGTTAACGAGTTCATGACAAGGTTCATAAATTATGACAAGAGGAGATGATATCTGGACAGGATCTGAAACAATTTCTATCTTTTCAAGGTCACATGGCTAATAAGATTCTAAAGGAAAAGAAATATGGTGGTCATCTTTGCGAATAGGCTGAGGTAAAGCTACCAAATCTACATCTACAATGTAGGGCTGCAGGATTTCCTCTTGTAAAGACGAATATATACAAGAAGGATGATGATTTTCTGAATATCCAAAATAGAAAATAATTCTCTTTACACGCGAAGGAAAAAGAATGAAAGAGGTAATAAAGAACAACAACACTTCATGAAGCAAACCAATGAACTGATACCTAGATTTTGATTTGAGCCTCTTCATCTTTTATCAACAGGATCCTCCTCAGTGAAGTCTTTGAACGTGGAGTCACCAGATAGATGCTTACAACCAATATAATGCTTAGCCTTTGTCTATCATCAAAAGTTGAAACTATGTTGTCTCCCAGGGAAGCTTGCTTCATCCTCTGTTCCCCGGCAATGGCGCCAATTTGTTATCACTCCAAGAAACTCCCTTAGGTTGTAAATCAAGGATGCTTGGTAACTTAAAGTAACATGGTTTTAGATATTTTTATATGTGGATCAGTGAGATAGTCAAATTATAACTTAGCACTCAGACAATAAATGGATAATCAAATAAACTAGTGCTCTCCTAAAACAATTATCAGATGGTAATCTGGATCGGGTGAGAAGACAAAGATTATAAACCAAATACAATGTGTAGGGTTTAATAAACTATGTTAAGCAATCTTAAGTAAGTTGTGAGCTGACTGATGAAATGACAACCACACTGCAGCTGAAACAACTTAAGTAAAACACAGAAAGACAGGTGAAAAATATGATATTGAAGAAGAGAGAAACCTATGATTTGTATTCTCATCAAAGTCTGATTACATCAATAGAATAACAGGTCTCTAGAATTGACCCCCTTAATCCTCTTGAGTCTGAGTATTTATATCATTACATTTCAGTTCTCAGATCCTAGAATAATGGATCTGATATCTTCAAAACATAAAGTAAATCCAATTACAATAAACTAGGGAGAGATCCACAAAATAAGATTAATCTTTATTTGATGATCTTCCAATAGGTGACAGCTGATGAAGTGTAGTTGTAGCATTCCAAGGCTTCCCAGATTCAATCTCTCGAAGATAATTTTGAATTTGGTAAAAATTTCCAAATCCCTGAAATCTTGCTTTTGAAAAAGGTAAATGACACTTGTACATCTCTTCTTTTCTTTATTTTCCAAATGTGGTTGATTGGATAGATTTGATAATTTGTTAATAACGTCTTAGAAGAGGTTCCAATTCATTCTCATGAAAAAATATTCGATCTGGGAAAAAACCATAAGATTATGGCCGTAACAGATCTTTCACCATCTTATTTACCGACAAATCCACTCCTAAGGTAGTGAAAGGCGAAGCTTTCACCAACTAACTAGCAAAATTTTCGGTGAATTCGCTGGTGAAAAGAGCAGATTTTTCAAAATCAAATTTCTCGGTCATAGAAAATCTGTTTTTCATGCTTAAATAGTTGATCGACATCTATAAATCCTAAGATTTCCAATGGTGTTTTCAAATCTTCATTTGGAGCTCGGGAAGGGATTGAAACGTTCCCTGCAAGATTAGGCTTCATTCTTTCAAAAATGCCAGTGCATTTTTTATCGCTAACAGGAAGGACAGACTGTCCAATTCTTTTCTCAACAAAGATCCACTACATCTCCTTTCCATTTGCAATTCAAAACCCCAAACGATTTTGCACACCAAACACTATGATATGCTATTTGGGCCGAGGTCTTGCGCTGGTGAAAATAATCGGCTCTATTTTCAACATTGAAAACTTACCATACAATTGTGGGTGATGCGTGTTGGGGAAATGATGCGGCGATTTGATGTCACCAGCCATGTAGTATCTCTCCCTCACCTGCAATGATGGATTCAAATTCTCCATTTCCAACGCCGTGATCACGAACCATGCATTTCTGAACGAGATCCGCTTTGCAATCCGATTTAGACGTGCAAACCTGAATCTCCATCATTATCCACTTTCACCAGCGCATCATAATGATTGCATGACGTGGGCTGAGCATGTCATAATTTGACTTTTAAAACATGGAGAGAACACACGTGATTCCTGCTTTCACCAGCTAATGGCCCGTGAGAAATTCTCCTTAGTTGTTGAAAATCACCGCTTTCACCAGCTAACCATCATCTTTAAAACACGCGTTAGCTGTTGAAAGCCTTTTTTATGGAAATTTTAAAGAGAATACCTTTATGGGTCGTCTTATTTCTAAGACAAAAATCAAAACCTAAGTCTTGCTACTAGAAAATCTCAAAACCAAATTTGAGAAAACTACCAATAGCCATGCTATCAACCACAAAATGCAACCATAGTGACTGATTCATTTTGGGAGCTAACAACAGGTAATAACCCTGAGGAATCTATAGTGGAGGTTGCATAAGGCAACGTACTAAAGGAGAAACCTTAAAAGAAGCAATCATCATTGGAAAAGAAGAAGGTGGCTTGTATAAGCTAAAGGGTCACTTAGAAGCTGCCATGACCCACGCTATTGAGAATCCATGTGAACTTTGGCATAGAAGATTAGCCCACATCAACTACAAGGCACTACCATACGTATGTAAAGAAGTCACAGGTCTACCAAAACTCAAGTTTGACCATGAAGGCGTGTGAAATGGATGTGCACAAGGTAAGAACATCAAGAACCCTTTTCCGAAAAGAGACACCAAAGAAGAAGGAGTCCTAGAACTCATTCATTCAGATGTGTGTAGCCCAATGCCATCATCCTCCATCAGTGGGTATGTACACTATGTATCTTTTATTGATGATTATTCTTGTAAGACTTGGGTGTACTTTTTGAAATAAAAAGATGAAGTGTTCAGTAAATTCAAGGAATTCAAAGCCTTGATAGAGAATATTTATGAAAGAAAGATCAAGATACTCAGGTCAGATAATGGAGGAGAATACACCTCAAAAGAGCTTGTGAACTTCTGCAAAGATGTCGGGATCAAGAGGGAGCTCACCACTCCCTACAATCCTCAACAAAACGGTGTGGTAGAAAGAAAGAACAGAACGATAATGGAAGTAGTGAATACCATGATCCATGATCAAGATCTTCCAATGTGCTTATGGGCAGAAGCAGCAATGACAGATGTATATGTGCAAAATTGATTGTCCCATAGTGGACTTGGGTTAAAGACCCCGGAAGATATTTTCACTGGAAAGAAACTAGAGGTAAGCCATATAAAAATATTTGTTTGCCCAATATTTGTACATATTCCGAAAGAGAAGAGACACAAGCTGGAACCCTCAAGAAAGAAGGGATATTTGTGGGATATTGTGAGGTCTCCAAGGCCTTCAAGATTTATATACCAGGTCACCATCACATTGATATCAGAATGGATGTGACCTTTGATGAAGATGTGGTGCTCAAGAAATCGAGAATATGTCATCTTGAAGAAGTATATGAAGAGGAACCCGTAATCCCCAAAGTTGCATAATCAATGAGGGAGGTTCCCAGAGTTGCAGAACCAGTGAGAGAAGTCGTAACTTCCCCTGACGAGGAAACTGTAGAATATCATGACATAGTAGAATTTCAAGAACCTCTTTAGATGATGATCTCCCATAAGAGAAAGACATATTGGGAAAGCGAGATTATTCAATATGGAGATAAGTATGGTGTTCCCAAAGGAACCACGAGACAGGTGAAGAGACCTAATCCATTCTCTAGTTATATGGCTTTGATGTGTGATATCCTAGAGAAAGAGCCTACTTTCTTTGAAGAAGCCATTCATAAGAAAGAATGGGCAGATGCCATGACAGAATAATACCAATCCATAATAAAGAACAATGTATGGGAAATAGTTCCCAGAGTGAAGATTAAGGATGTGGTATCTTCCAAATGGATTTTCAAATAAAACACATTGTTGATGGAAGTATTGAGAAGTATAAAGCAGTATTTGTCGCTCGTAGCTTTTCTCAAAAGGAAGGCATTGACTATGAATCGACATTCGCTCTTGTAGCCAGATACACTTTGATCAGAACCATCATAGCCCTTGCAGCTAAGATGAAGTGGAAGTTACACCAGATGGATGTAAAGACAACTTTCCTAAATGGTGTCATCGAAGAAGAAGTGTATATAGAGAAACCTCAAGGATTTTAAGTTGAATATAGGAAGTCTCATGTCTGCAAGGTGAAGAAGGCTCTCTACGGATTGAAGGAAGCTCCTAGATATTGGTATGGCCGAATAGACAGTTTCCTGATGAGCTTGGGATATACCAAGAGTAAAGAAAATTATAACCTTTACTTCAAGGTTATGAACAATGAGTCAGTGATATTATTGTTGTATGTACATGACTTATTCTTAACTAGAGAAGAAAATCTCATCACTGAATGTAAGAAGAGGCTTTCATTAGAATTTGAGATGAAATACCTTGGCCTAATGCATTATTTCTTAGGTCTTGAGGTATGGAAGAGTCCAGAGAGGATCTTCCTTAACTAAGGGAAGTATGCAGTCAAAATCCTGAAGAGATTTGACATGTTAGAGTGTAATTCCATGAATACACCCATGGAAATGAAGCTGAAGTTGTTGGTCAACACTTCGTCAGAATTGATTGATTCCACGTTGTATAGGAAAATTATTGGATTGCTAATGTACTTGAAAAACAACAGACCAAATATTTGTTTTTCCATGAACACCTTGAGTCAATTTCTGTTATAACCTAGACATGTTCACCTAGTGGATGCAAAACATGTGATGAGGTACCTTAAGGGTACATTAGATTGTGGTCTCATTTATGATGGAGATCATGATTTCACATTGAGTGGGTACACTGATTCAGATTGGGAAGGAAGTGTCTCTGATAGGAAGAGAACTTCAAAATGTTGTTTCAGTTTGGGATCAACCATGATCTCATGGTAGAGTAGGAAGCAATCCAACATTTCTCTCAACATAGCGGAAGCAGAATACATTGTTGCATGTTATGCTAGCTGCGAAGCTATATGGATTAGAAAGTTGTTGACCAATCTATTTGACCTAGAGATGGAAGTGACCACGATCCTATGTGACAACCAAAGATGCATAAATATGAAAGAGAATCTTGTATTTCATGATAGGTAGAAGCACATAGAGATCCAATATCATTACATCGATGACATGGTGCAGAGAGGATCTCTAAAGCTCCAGTACGTTAGCACAAATGAACAAGTTGTTGATGTGTTGACCAAGCCTCTATCTCGTGTAAAGTTTGAGCACTTTCGAGATAAGCTTGGTATAGTCTGAAAGGACCTTCCTCAAAAGGGGGAGTAGTGTTGTGATGAGATGATACTAGTACTGTGATTCCAACTTGATAGTTGTGACGTAAAGCCAGTCTAGTATCTTGCTTCCAGCTTGATTGCTATGACGTAAAGAAAGATGATTATATGAGACTAGTACTGTGCTTCCAGCTTGATAGCTATGACGTAAATCCAGTCTAGTATCTTTCTTCCATCTTGATTGTTGTGACGTAAAGAAATACAATGAGACGAGACTAGTATTGTGCTTCCATCTTGATAGTTGTGACGTAAAGCCAATCTAGTATCTTGCTTCCAGTTTGATTGTTGTGACATAAAGAAAGACGATGAGATGAGACCAGTACTTTGCTTCTTGATAGTTGTGATGTAAATCCAGTTTAGTATCTTTCTTCCATATTGATTGTTGTGATGTAAAGAAAGACGATGAGATGATAATAGTACTATGCTTCCAACTTAATATATGTGATGTAAAGCCAATATAGTATATTGCTTCCATCTTGATTTTTGTGACGTAAAGAAAGACAAGTATTGTGCTTCCAAGCTTGATAGCTGTGATGTAAATCTAGTTTAGTATTGTGATAATGCGCCAGCCTCATGATGTAATGATGATGTATTAGTTTTATGCTAATCCATATTGATGCAGATGATGATTTCATTCCTTTGAGAATGACGATGTTGCCGACGAGAAAACTTCCGATGATTTATAGATATGTCATTCAGTGTTCCAAGATGATATTGATGATGTTGTCCTCATGATGTTGTTGTTGATGCAGTCCTCTCTCTCGCATGATGTTGTTATAGAATACCCTTCTTGTTAAGGGGGAGTGTTGAAATAATGTAACTACAAAGTGTATTCTAATTATTATTGATATATTATTCATTGGATCAATCCCCTTTGCGGATTGATCATGTTGGCTATTGTAAAGGACCGAATCCCCTTTTGTGGATTGGTCAAAATATAATTGTAATAGGAAGAATACAAAGTTGGCCCCAGAATATATTAAAGCTGGTCATAACCACCCAGATTGAGAAGTTGGCCCTGCCAGTGAAGAGACACTTCCACACGTGCCAAAATTGTATAAATAAGGAGGCTAGCACCTCACTTATACACACACTTACTTGTTCATTGAGAGATAAGTTTCAGAGCTGCAGTTTAAGAAGAGAGAGTGAGAGAGGTGCATCCTTGGGAGAGAACTTTCTGTATTTGTTTGAGTTATCTCTTGGCATTGTATTGGCTATCTATAATAAAGAAGTTTTGTTGGGTTTTCTCCCCCATGAGGTTTTCCCAGGATAAATGTTGTGTCTCTTTTGATTGTATATTTCTCAGTGATCCTATCTTATTCTATTGTTATTTATTGAAATGCAAAGAACTCTAATAATATCTTAAACATTAACAAATTTTTGGGCCATTGCCACCATTTCCACCATTCAAGATCTAGATAGAGGACATCATAGTGAAGTTTGGCCAACTCGTCAGTAATAACATGGAGATAAAAATAATGCTCCATTTGAGTGACCCAACCTGTAGGATCAAAGCCATCAAATTTATTGACCTCTACGTGGGGAATATGGGGTTCATGATGAAAGGAGTTGGAGTGAAACTGTGGAGACTGAGAGGAATCACCAACATCGAGTTGTGCTGATGAAGAACGAACCATAGGAAGGTTCAACAATTGATTGAAAATAGACTGGAGGGAGGTCAATTGGGCTATGAGGTTGGCTTCTAAGGTGTCAATGCGGGAATTGGTGGAATCCGGTTGAGATGTGAGATGTTCGATGGATACATGGGCTTGATTGACGAAATTTTGGAGATCTTGGTTGCGAGTGGTGGCCATTTGGAGAGGGGAAGTGTGGGTAAGGAAAAAATGGATGGGTGGGACCAAAAAAAAAATGACTTAGAAGTGATAGGTACCTTGACGATTAGGGCTTGCAGGGAAATATAATGGGATAGGAGAAAAAATAGGGAAACTGGGAAGGGGTTGGGTCCAATGAAACAAAAAGGATTAAAAATGAAGGGTATGACTGCAATCAGGGAGAAAATGGGAATAAAATGGAATAGGTCCCAAATAAGTGTGCCGGTGTGACCACTATATCATATTTTTTTTACTCCTATGGAGTTATACTCCATCCTGAAGAATACTGCAGTGAAAAAATGCTCAAATGATTAATAGGAAGAAATGTGTAGTAATTTTGCAACCAGAATGCAAAAGATATTGTAGCACAACAATAGATCTTATTGGTTCTATTTATGTTTCCTTCCCAAGGGTTAGGGTATTCAAGGGTTCTATAGACAAGGGTTTTCCCTATGCTATAACTCTCTGATATATGTGCAAGGTCCAACAGTAGTACTCGACCCAATATCTCAGGGCACCAACTAAGGAGGCTAGACTATACCCTTATCCATACTACCTGACTACCCAAGTACTAGAGAGTATCTTCCCAAGTGTTGTTCTCGGTGGCACTATAGAAGTTAGGCGGTCAATCGGTTTATCTATGGAGGGCTTCAGGAGATCTAGGTTGATCTGTATACAAGTGATGTTCGATGCGCTACCACTCATAGGGGTACTAACAGGGATTACAAGGGTGGCCAAAATATGTGCGCTTAAGTACCACTTGTATTTCTTGCATGTATGAATCCCCGACCATGGTTTTATGTGCATAATGACAAATCTTTGTAGCTTAAAGACGTCAGAGTACGTCTATACCCTGAAAAAAATTAACCCACAATTTTCTTTCGAGGAAGGTGCTCTGATACCACTTGTAATATTCCAAGTATAAAATAGTATGCAGAAAAGAAATAATTAGCGAGAAATGGCATATAAACAATGATATTTTTTTTTTAAGTAAAAAAGGGGGAGAATCCTTCTATTCAATCCATGAAAAAGTGCAAGTAATACAATGATTTGCGGATGGGAAAGACCCCTCAGAAAGAGAATAGGGGATCATTTGAAACTAGCCTATGCTAAAAGAGAGCTCCATAGAACGTGTGGGCAAAGCAAGATGGAAACATTACAATGCAAGGAGAAAGGACCGGATCACTGTGTTGAATGGTGAGGATCCTTTCTACCTTTTTTTTTGTGGACATCAATCCAACCAGAGGAGCTGGTAGGCTCAACCGCCTTTAACACCAAAGCCAGGTGGTCTGAGGAAGTTCCATGATCTTGAGATGCTGAATTCAGTTGTGTTTCTTTGTCGCTGTCCAAGTTGTCTGATTCATGAGGTCGCTTCTGAGTCACTGGGAGCGATGCGGTGATCATGATTGTGTCAATTGTTTCCCCTTTGGCGTGAGGTGGGTGCAAGGACTTAACTGCGGGAGTTGAATTCATGACATCTGAATCTTCAGGATTTTGTATCGAGGCTGCAGGCTGGTTTTTTGGGTCGAGAGTTGGCTGCTAAGAGAAAGATGGGGCCTGCGAGGGCAATGAGGAAGGCGAAGGAGTTGGAGCATCTTTGTGATGTTGCTTGTTGTCAGAGGAAGGGTTCGGGCGGCTTTTGTGAGATTTTGGTCCTTGCCAACCATTGGCTCTTTTTCGTGCTCCAGAAGTTGAGGGAGGGGTGGGGGAAAGAGGACAAGTTGCCTGGAGGTGCCCTGTTTGCTGACAGGAGCGGCATCTGAAGGCGGTGTTCTCATAATCGACCATCTGTATGAAAGGATCTCCATCACCCCAATCTATGAGAATCCTATCCGGAAGCCCTTGACTGAGGTCAATTTCAACGCAGATGCGGGTGAAGGTGACGAATCCTTTCTCTATTCTGTATGTGTCTATCTTGATAAATCTACCCAATGCATTGCCCAGGGTGGGTAAAAAAGATGAAGAATAAAAATGCAGGTGTAGATTGGGTAGTCTTACCCAGACCGGTGTAGTCATGGCTGTCATGGTCAGCGGGTTGAAATCCAGGAACCATCGCTGCAAGGAGAGACCAGATCTGCCCCAGAACCAAGGACCTTGCTCTAGCACGCGTTGACATTCGGCTTCTGTGGAGAAGTTGACGATGAAGAACCCCTTGGAACAGAAGAACATCTCATGACCCTCCGACCAGGTCTTGTTAACCCATTCCTTTAGCGCAGGGGCCGAGGGCCAAAGTCTGTTGAAGCGACAAATGAGGGCTTTTGCCTGGTAGATATAGGCAAAGCCATAGACATGGGGGTCTTCGACTTCTGCTGTTGGAGGTTCTGTGCACTGCTCCACAATGAAGGCACCTCCAAAGGGATCATTTGATTTTGAAGCTTCAGCCTTGAGCCCCGTAGGAGCGGAGGTCCCTGATTTCACAGCCTACTTGTAAGATCTTGGATGAGTGACTGAGGGCGCTCCTCCACGCAACCGAGAGGTGAGAGAAATGGTTGCATTTTTTAGATTTCCGCAGTCCTGTAGCAGAGAGTCGTCTGCAAGCTGCCGGCCTTTGAAGATTAGTCGTTTGAATCTAAGAGGAGTCCCTATAGCTTGGTGGATTTGAGTTTTGAGCTCAAAAACAGAGTCTGAGTCTTGTACCTGCAAGCAAAGAGAAGATCCAGCAATGGTCTTTATAAAAAGGGGAAATTTTACCGTGATCTCGGAGCTAGTCTTGCCACGATGTTCAGAATGAGACCTCACTCCTGCATTGCTCTTCAATAGATTTCTGCACCAGAGCGAAGGCGGACAGTCCCCCAAAAGCCAAAGATCCCTGAGGTGTCTGCTATTTGAATGGCTTCCAGTCTTTAGGTTAAGGCGGCGGCGGTGGCGACTAGGGTTTAGTATTCGCTGGGTCGCCTCGGCCCTGCAAAAGACCACCTCTTCCTTCTCCCCGTTGGGGTTATGTTTCATTCGCACAACCCTCTCGCCGTCTCTCAGCGATCTCTTGGGATCTGGTGCGACTTTCTGAAAAACGGCCGAGGAAGAAGAAACGTATGAGAAAGAGGAAGAACCGAGGCCGGATCCTTCAGATCTAAGCGCCACAGTCACGAGCTGTCACTGCAAATCGAGGGTAGAGGCGGCCGAACCCTCCAAGTCACCGGAATACTGCTTTGCGTTCCATTCGTCGCCTGAAGACTTGCGGATGAATGTGTAACGCCCATTCTCTCCGATCTTTGTTTCTTTTTCCACTATATCGACGTCAGGCACCGCATCCATTCCATTCGGTTTAGATGGTGATTGCTTCAGCTCTTCGACTTCGACAACAACGGTGGGCGCTGGCTCAGTCTTTGGCGTTGTTTGCTTGGCTTTGGCCCCTCCTTCTTTCTCCTTCATGGGAGTAGGGTTTGTTGCGACAGGTTTCTTAGCGAGGCAAGACACCATCGTATCTCTTTCCGGGCTCTCAAGGTTCGGCATATAAACAATGATATAACCATAACAACATCACAATAATACCATAATAGTACCAGAATAACACCAAAAAGAGCACGTTGATTACTGAGAGAAATGTTCATTTGCCTCTTTGAGGGGGCAACCTCTAGTAGAGCAGAGCTATTTTACAATAATATCCAAGACAAACTTCTCATACCCTCGACTCCTATTTATACTAAATATGTGTATCAAAAGAACAATCTAGAGGAAGATCCTTCTAGAAGTGGAAGCTTTTATTAGGTCTTCTTACATTGGACTTATTCTTCCTTATTGCTAGGTCTTATTAATATTGACTTTTATTACATGGAAATATATTATTATACCTACGTGAGGGGTTAGGTCCCTAACAAAAACTCTTGCGAATAAACTTAAAATATACAAATACATTCTTCTACAACATAGATTCATGCGCAAATAACAATAAGCCTATACATACAACATACATGGGCAATACTCATAATTATAAAATCATGTCCAATACACAACATGCAATTGAACGCATAAATTATACTTATCTTTTTATAAAAGACCACCAACTATGTGTAGACATTCCATTAACCTCCCAGCCTTAGACCATGCTGCTCATCACTCTTAGTAGTGGGTCACCCCCGAGCTGGGACTAAACTCCAGCCGAGGATTCCTAGGATAGGATGAGACAACAGGAAGTTTCACAATCAACAGGAAGGATTTCATTCAAGGAGCCAAATCACACTAATAACATATAGCCTCGCATTCCCCACATGCATGTCCCACCCTAGGAAGTGTGCCCCTTCTCTACTCAAAATTCCTTCGGCTGCCCCACTTCCCTTCTAGGGCTTCAACAACATGTCGAACATGAATTATTAGAGCACTATAGTTGCAGTTGGGATCCCTCAGGAAATCACTTTCCCAACAAAATCTCTCACTTGGAGAGAGTTTCTCATAGGCCTGACAACCTGCTTCTTCAATCCATGATCCCGACAACCCACCTCTTCAATCCAACTCTCTAGTAAACCAAAAACAAGCTCAGGTAAAGGAAGCAACAAAAAATGAGTATGGAACAGATGATGGAAACAAACCACGCTCAGTCCAAGAACTGCTTTTGCAACAACAACAAATGGTTAAGGCACGGTATGACTTAGGCAAAGTATAGGTGCACTATACTTCATAGGAAATGTACGAGATAACTCAAAGTGTCTGTCGGTTCCAGAGGTGTGTGAATGATGTAGAGGTCAACTCATGGAAAAAATGGTTAGATGCATGAAAATTGGTTGAGTTCCTCCATGCATTGGTGAATGGGGAAAATATGGGAAAACAAACTATTTTCCCCCACATATATTTGCAGGTGCCATGATTGGCACATGGATCTTATGCAGCTTGTTTCTCTCCACTTGTGATTCATTCACTCTTCCATGAGACTTAGGATAAAATAATTATCCTCACCATAGTCTTTAGGAAATAATAATATAATATTCTCTTGAAGATAAGCCCTCTTGATTAGCCCCTTTTCCTAGTCTCTTAGCCCTCCCTTTCCCTACCTATTGGAGCTTAGTCCCCCATTGTGGTCAATCTACACACAACGATGTATTATATTAATGATATGTGTGTTTACATATATAAAAATAGGCTCATTGGCATTTAGCATATAATCTCTTCATCCCAATCATAACATAAGCCTCCTCGCTTATAATTACTTGTCTCACCATCCTATAAAACAT
>ML833373.1:26507-37821 GCA_009831015.1 Picea engelmannii
GAGACATGGTAGAGAGAGGTAGATGCATGAGAGAGAGAGGGGGGTAGAGAGGGAGGGAGAGAGAGAGGGGAAAGGGGAGGGGGTTGAGGGGATGAAGGAATTATGAGAGGAGATAAGGTGAAGGGTAGATAAGTAGGGGAGAGGGGGGGAGATAAAGAGAAACAAAGAAAAAAGGCATAAGAGTGTGTGCATGCTCCAGGAGCATGTGCACATTCTTTATAGTGTGTGCATGTTAATTAGAGAATGTGCATGTTCCTAGAGCATGTGAAAGTTCCTAGAACGTGTGCACATTCTTAGGAGTGTGTGCAGTTTATTTCTAATTCAATTTTTTTGGGGAAGAAATGACAACTCTAGCGTACATGTATGTTGAGTTGGTTGCCTCATATTTAGGTCTAGGATGACAAACCCAATGGTTTGGTCTGCAAAAACACAAAAGCCTCCATTTATATGAATACTTCTTTGTATCCCCGATTTTTATGTTATTTTTCTGTAGACTACACAAATCCATTGTCAATGAAACTACAAATGTAGATATAGTCGGCTATGTGGATTCCAAATATATAAAAATAAAATTAAAAATTAAAAACCATTCCCCTTATCTTCTTGTTTCCACTTTTTCATCTACTGTTACCTTGTGTGTTCCTTGATTGTCCTTATTCATATTGTTCTGATGAAGAGAGTATTAAAAACTATGGGGAATTCGAAATATCGAATATTTTATGTTTGATATTTCGAATTCCCCATTTTGTCATATACCTAAATATTTGTAAACCAATTTAAATACAAAACTATAAAAAAAATCAGATTTCTCTCTCTCTAGTTGCTCAGGTAGTCGATAGTCGATGGTTAATTAGAGGGCCTTTCTTGACCAAACTTGTTAAAACCTCAATGGGCAGCATCAATGAAGGTGGTGCTCCGATCACAAAGAGATTTGACTCCCTGCGCTAGGTTCACGTTTTGAAAAGGAATGTATAGGGGAATTTCCATCGGAATATGGATATTATATAGAGGGAAATTGAGCACCCAAGGGAGAAAATACCAGTCGAGTAATGCATGAGTATATTCTATGCTGTTGTGCAAAAAATAATGGTCAAATGAGCCACCCCGACTAGAAGAAACAACAATTGGAATCATCTGCTAACCCACCAAAGAACTGAAACCCTTGACATACGCTTAAACATGAATATCCAAATTCTTTCCATAGAGTGTGGGGACTAACTATTGCATTTTGAAGTGGCGGGGATTGAAATTATGATCTTTTTCATATTTGTTTCACCATTAGTGTTTGGTGATTCCATGGATTTAACTTGTAATATATTACATGCATTTGATCATAAATGGTGTTTTTCCAGTTGACATGAGATTTGAATTCATAACCTTGTGAATTTTTTATATGCATTATTTTTGTAATGGGGTTTGATGGTTTATTGGGGATTGAATTGTCAAGGAGAAACATTAGGGACAAATTAAGGTAAATACATATACGTACTTTTGAGGTGTGTTTAGTTTTCATTCCTAGTCTATCTTGCTCGTTAATCTTTTGAGTAGTTTATATGTATTAGTGACATTATCTAATTGGTATTTGTTTCTATGATTTAAATGTTATATTTAGAATGAGCAAGAAATTAACTATGATATTAGCATATGGGTCATCTAGATGCTTTGTTTTCTTTGTTTTCTTTCTTTGAAGAGTCGATAATCAAGACAATCAACCTTTAACAGAAAGTGCCTATCTTAACATATTGTCTAAAAACTATATATCTAATAGTCTAGCAGAGAATATGGTCATGCAAAAGTATTTGTCGTAGTTGCAATTGAATTTTGACAACTTAGTCACATAGAAAGAAAACATATGTCGTGGGAGTTGTTAGCTCATTGGAGTAACTTGCAAGAATAAACACTCTTATTGAATTTGATAGGTGAGCTAGAAATTTAATTGTCCAATATTTTTAAGTGGCCCATAATGAAAAACAAGAACAATAGTATTGGTAATAAAATGAGAGAGACCCTGATTCATCGCCCAATGTTTATTGGCTTAATAGTTTTGGACCTCAATTGGCGCTTATGAATAAAATCCTTGGAGAGTTATGTGTGGAAGGGTTATTGAAGAATGTGATTTAACTTATTATTGGAAAAATAAATTATGAAGGGGGAAGACATCTTGTAATTATAAGTTGCAAGATTTAATGTGGGAAGCCAAATCACATGTGCTTTCTCATTTTCTCATTTATATTTGAAGGAAAATATTTTGACTTGGATAAATAATGCCATATTCACTACTTTCTTTTTGGATATTAAGTTTGTTTATATATGAAAGAAACTTAAGATTCAGGATGGGCCAATGAAGCAGTTGGCATGGAACCTAGGAGGATAAACAATGAAAATTGTTCCATATCTAGGGAAAGCAAGGATTTCGGCCATCCAAGGATATTTGGTGAAGGTCGCTCTTTTTTTTTTTTTTAAATTGATCATACATTGTTGATTTCAAGTAATCCAGTGGCGATCAAGGCATCATTATTCTCTTGGAAAACTGTTTTTTAATAAATGATCAACATGTGTAATCTCCTTTATGGTCACATGTATATTTGAAAGACACATGCCAAACTATCGCTCATATTCTCTCATAAGAACAATTGACACATGACTATCACCTATGTTTAACCTTTACTTAGTATTAAATTGAAATGAGAACATGGTTCCTCTTGGAAAATTCTTCCTTACACATTTAGAAATCAACTATGAAAATTCTTAACCATTTGAAGGATCATTTTAATACATTGTTCATGGACCATATTCAATGGATCCTCTATTGTTTATCCATGAACCGTCCAACACACTTATTCTATCTTCAAAAAAAGTATCTTTATGATTCATTTTAGTGTTCCCTTTCCTCTGTGATAAGCGAAAGAATAGCCAAAACCTAAAAAAGTCATAATCCTAGACAATGGTACAATTAATTGCCTGAGGGGTCTCCCAAAGGAGTATGATTTAAGGTGTATGGCCATTTCAGAGTCATAATAGGTTGAAGAAGATTTTCCCAGTCCCTCCTTTGTTCAGGATGTGCAGAGAAAGAATCCATTAACCAATACACCTTTTTCTCCATCACCTGCCATCAAAATTTCAAGTTTGCATTATCTCACCCGAGTTCGAAGATAATTTAGAGTTCTTCAAAAAAATTGCGCGGTGAGGGTGGAACCATTTACATACCCAAGTTGGGGTTTTCCTCAGATCCTTGTGGGATCACAACTGGAACCATAGTTGGAGAATGAGGGCTTCACTACCCATCATCAACATATTTATCATGAGAGTTGGCCAACAAAGACGCCATGATGCTTGATGCCTCTTCTAGTTCAACTTTGCACCCCTCGAGGATATCAACAGGAGGTTGGGCATGCAGGTCCTCACAAGAAGAGGGAGGTTGAGTGACTAAACAAGAAGCCCCAACATAGGGGGAGAGGTGGAGAGAATCTCTGCCATTGCTTGTTTTTCATGTGTGCATTTAAAAGGCATGTTCAAAATTTTCGTTGTCTTTTATATTTAGAAAATTATGAAGCTTCTTTGAAATCAATCTATTTTTTTGAACCAACATAATTTAGGACTGATGTAGAAGGTGGGATGGAGCACTCGTATATGAGTCATTATTGGCTTTGTAGCCCGACCACTATGGAATGATTCAGATTCGGTTATTATGTATTATCATACTATTTAAATGGGAGAATGAGAATGAGAATGTGGAAGTATGTTGTCAAAGCATATGCCATACCTTTGATATTGTTTTTTAAAAGTGGAAGTACAAGGGAACTGAAAAACCAGATAGGAAAAAAGCAATCAAGGAATTTAGTAAGTAAAATACAATGGATACAAATGGAATTAAACGAGAATACATATGCGAGTAGAGGAAAAAAATATGCGTTAAAGTATCAACAAATTTGTTGATGTATGGTTGTAATTATTTGAAAAAAAAAATGTATGTACTTTTGTAGCGATAAAAAAGGAATAAACATGAGATGATAGGAAAATAAAAGAATGACATAGTAGGAGAGGAAATGTAAAACCTAAAAATGTCAATATATCTTATTATGTAAGGAAAGACATTTAAGAAGGAATAAAGAATTTGTAATTTCAATACAATTACATAGGTAAAATGAAAAAAAAAATTAAATAGTATAAAAAAGGAAAAAAAATTATTGATTAAAACAATATAAAAGTTTAACAATTTTGTCTTTGTTAATATAGGAAAAATAACCATTTGTTATTAGTTAATTAAAAATATTAATTCGTATAATTGATCATTTTTTAAATAAACTTGGAAAAAAAAGTTTACTAAAATTGTTAAATTGTTGATATGAAATGTTTTTATTGTGTCAATAATTTTAGACATTCAAATATTGTGAATTTTTTGAAAATCTCAATACACTAAACACAATAACCTAAA
Source organism: Picea engelmannii (assembly GCA_009831015.1). NCBI lineage: Eukaryota > Viridiplantae > Streptophyta > Pinopsida > Pinales > Pinaceae > Picea > Picea engelmannii. The sequence goes on from ML833373.1 coordinate 30,943, forward strand.
CACACAAAATACTAATCACAACATGGGTAATTAATAAAATTTATAATTTTTCTTTCTCCATTAACATCATAAACCTATTTTCTCATTAATCACATAACTACCTATAATTCAATTATTTTCATAAATGACCATCCTTACATGGAGATGGGTAATTAATACAATCTAATCTCCACTTCCTCCATTCACATTAAAAACCTATTTTTCCATTAATTGCATAATTACCTATAATCCCATTATCTTCACAATTTATATAGCCGTTCTACGAAATGACCCTTCTCCGATGTATTTTTCGAGGACATTTGCCCAAAATACGGTGAGAAATTGTTAGATCCATAGTTTTGAGTGATTATTTATGTATAATCTGAGTGCCCCGTGAGGTTTTCAACATGTTAAATCCATTTCTATATTCAAAAATGGATTTTAAACAACAAAAAAATAGTGATTTCGTGCAGATTTATGTTGTCAAATTCTGGTGAAAATAACCATATCGTAGAACAATTAAACAATGCCATTGATATATATATATGCAGATTAACACCAAAAATTGCAGTTCTATGTAGCATTTCTTCTCATGTTATGTATATACTTTTATAACTTCAATAAAAGAGACTTGAAATCATTCAATTATTTACTCTAGCCAAATTTTGTGTATAGATTGATTACAATGAGAAATCATACAAAGAGCACTATGGAGGTTTAGTGGTTCAATGATTATCTCAACTAGAAGGCTTTTCCTCATCCTTCTATAAGTACTATGGATGGAACTCCATACTCCATTCTTGAGAGATTTCCATCTCAAGTTAATGGGTCATTATACACAACAACAACCCTTCATTTTTGCATTGCACCGAAGGTGTTATTTAAGGGGAGGTTCATCTAGGGACCTTCGTTGTTTGTCCAAAAACAATACGAAATTGCCACTTGTTCATCAATAATCGACCAATCTTCTATCTACATGTTTATGTTCTTTCAACGACTCCAAATATTCTCACCGACTCTAAAGTGTTCAATAGGCTACAACGCTAGTCACAACTCCTATACACACAGTCTCAACACTCAAAGTGAAACTTATTCGTAGATCAACTTTGTGTTTGTGGTTCTCGTTAGAGCATGAGCATTGCATTGGGAAGTGGTTGCAGAACTCATTGATGTTGAATCCATGTGATCTTAAACCATTGTTGTGATATGTCTAACATTAGCCACTAGCTCCTAAATTTGGCAAATGACAACCAAATTAAAGGATCCTAGATGTTGAGTGATATTTAAAATCAAACAGGTGATCATTTTGGTCATTCTATAATGAAGAATAATTTTATATGTTGGTATTGTGCAATTTAACTTGCCACTTCTTATGCTTCTTTACGAACCGTCTCCAACATTTTAAACTATATGTTAATATCTGAAGCCTTCTTGATGTGATGAAATATCTGGTTGATTCCCCTTTGCATGATGACACCAATAAATCTAGAGGAAAATTCAGGATCATGCATGATTTTTTCAATAAATCTCCTCCCTTATACAGATGGTAGGAGTAATTTATGCAATTCATCTCAAAACTACACTTTGATTATCAAGCAATATTAACATGCTATCTCAAAGAAAGATATGCATCCAATGCACAACTAAAACCCTAAAGGAAGTCACTATTGTGAAGGATTTCCAATTTGCCATACTTGAAGCAATCCATTGCATATATTTATATAAAATGGATATATGATCGAGTTCTTAATGTTGGGTTATTTTTCATCTTTGCATTTGACATTTGGATTGGATTCAAATTTCACTCTCGTTTCTTTATCATTTATTCTTTCAGATGAATTTGACTCTCCAGTCTATTCCACCTCTACTGCAAAAGAGAAATATTTTTTTCATGGTATTGTGCATCTCCTGAGAGTCCATGTGGCTCCTTGCATCGTATTGTGCAGGTTGAAAAATGCCAGTGATACTAGTCGAGAAGGGAATCTCAACATTACCAAAGGTTAGGTATATGTTCATTCATGCCAATAAACTATAAACATTTAGTAAGAAATAATGTTTCTAAAAATATGATGATTTCATTAGTGTAAGTTAGTAACATTAACTGGGGGCACTCAAATTAGGAAAATCAATTTCATTATTCTTAAACTAACTTGGAGTATGATATCGTCTCATAAAAAATATTTGGTGTGCCAAACAAAACAGAACCCTAGCTCTACCATAGTTATTTAGAGAATTCAATCTCTTTCAACAGGATATCAATACCTGTTAAAAATAATCCTTGGAATATGTAGAATTTTAAATAGTCAAACCCATAGGTTTGTCTCATTCGAAACAAAACAATAGGAAATCTATATACGATAATGAAGACTTTGAAGCTGAATAGTTAAATGAATCACCTTTGTAGTTTTCAAAATTTAGCCATTATTGTAAGTATGGAACCCACCTTAACTATGTTCCAAGAGGATGTTAATGTCAAATTTGTAATATGAATGTTTTCTTAAATTGGTTGAGAGAAGAAAAAAATATGTTGAGAAACTTGATTCCATTGACATGGCTATTTTCCTCTAGATTGAAAAGGCTTGTTAAAAAAGACAAAATTAACCTCTTAAGATAGAGAGCTTATTCTCAATTCAATGTTGTAGAGAGATTATTCTAGATTTGATGTCGTTGTTGTAAATTAAGGAATTTATGATTGAATATTGTTAGATGGAGAATGGGTGATATAATAATTTTGTGATAAAATCTCATAAGAAATTCCATAGTAAATAGAATATCGTCTTGTTTGAAGTGGGATTAGGCTTACATGATTCAAGGAGGACATGGTTTAGATTCGATTCTGGAATTGTTATGAATAACTTAGATAAGAGGATAAGATATTTTATGGTTTTACATGTTATTTTAATACATGACAAGATATAAAACGAATATATGATCGAGTTCTTAATGTTGGGTTATTTTTCATCTTTGCATTTGAAGTTTGGATTGGATTCAAATTTAGGCTTTGATTGCATTATTCCACTTGTCATAACTGGCATACATGACTTGGAGGACTAAGATTCAATATTTAGATGGACTACAAAAAGATTCAAGATTTCTTCAACAACAAGAGATCATAATACAGTGGATCATGCTTCCTATCTGATGTCAAAATGACCAAACACACTTGAACCATACTTCTTGTATAAATTTGACACAAAATGACCAAACACAATCTGAATCCAAGAAGTCTACTTTTGAAAAATATTAAGCAAGAAACCCTAAACATGCCTAAACTTACATGGGTTTCTAATTTCAACCACCGACTGGAAATTGCATATCCAAATGTTTTACCAACTTATGTAAGCCCTTTCCCATGCAAACTTACAGGTGTATCTCAACTGTGAAGTCGACGAGACAAATTTTTCAATCTTCTTGAACCCAATGACCAATTTCTCAAAATTGCCCAAAAATATCAAGGGCAAAGTTCTATGGACAAAGTTCCCATAATATAGGTGGAACTCTGACTTCAAACATAATTCCAACATAGTTTAGGATGAAATTTAATTAAAAAATATATGGTTTGAGTGTTGTTTATTCAACACCCTTTAAGCTCCACTAGCTTCTTCAATATCATGTTGTCATGTAAATCAGTACGTTGGGTCACTCATATCTGTCCTGTAGGATTCCACCTATTGCATTCTTCTTGATTCTTCATGTTTCCTTATTGACTCTGCCTATTTTCTCAAAACTCCTAAATAGTTAATGGCTATCTGTACCCTGACACTTATATGTTACCCCTCTGATATGATCGAGTCAATGGCCATCTTTCCCCTTGTTTAGGAGTTGCCTCCACTGACGTATTTCAACAATCAAGTGTGTTTATACATGTCCTATAGGAATCCACATGTCCACATATTTTTATTGTTTGTGTTTCCTTCTTCTTGTTTATCATTAAAGGGCATCTACCTAAGAAAATGGGGGCTCAAGAGTTCTCGATCCCTATCACATTTTGTAACGATGGAAGTAAGTGGGACATTACATGCAGAATTTGCATCAAATGATTAATTGATTCACCATGGCTTGGGTGGTTCACACTAGCTTCTTACATGTTTCTTCTTAATGTGTTTGGATGCAATAGTGATTGCTTCCAAGATTTATAGTCTTAATTTTGATATTGCATAAAAGAAACACCATTTTTGAAGTTGTGATTAGATATAATAATGCTTTGTTTCTTCCTCCCTCCTAACCATTTCATGCATTTGCATTCAACACTGATCAATTGATTAAATTGATCAAACTAAATTTTCATAAATGAATCTTGCAATAAGTCTAATCAGTGTTGTATTCTTCCCTTCATTGACCACAATGACCACAATGGTGGAATGAAGGGTTATAAAAGGAAATCAATTTGTTCTCATGATTGGTTTGTTTACTTTGTCGTTGTAGGTCAAAATATGTTGATTCATCCAATTTCACACAAAGGTTGTATAGGCTTCATTAGATGCATTATATATACCCGCAACTAAGAATAATGATCTAAATCACTAGTCCAAAACTTTGAACATCGATTATCTTTGGCTACATCACTTTAAATCTTCCCAAAAACAAAACCCACATTCTTTAAAGAACATTACCACCCTAATTCACTTTGGTGTTTCCTTTCCCCTACTTGCTAGTTAAAAGTGTTTTGAAACATCAAAGTGAATTGGGGTGGTTATGTTGTTTACAGACCATAGAATTTTTCTTGTGGATGGAAAATGAATACTTTACAAGATCCATCTTCATCCCACATCTCCCAAAATATTTTCAATGATTCTATAACTCCAAAGATGAATCAATGAGTTACATGCCCACTTGAAATAATCACATAACCCCAAATATGAATCACCCAGATGCATGCCCACCTACAATAATCACATATATATGACCTACTTTTCGAAAGAAAATGGAAGAGGAAGAAGAGCCATATAAAAATACTAAAGTTACATCTCTTGATAATCCATCCTATAAAATACAATCCTACTACCAGTTCTAGCAGAAGTAGGACCCATTTCTTCAGTGTTCCCTTCCCCCGCTTCAGTATATTCTTTTACCCATTTCTTCGGTGTTCCCTTCCCCCTCTTCAGTATATTCTTTTACCCATTTCTTGATAATCCATCTGATTCTAGCAGAAACTAAAGAAAAAGGTGAAGAATGCAACAAACATTTCAACGGACACAAAATTCTACTTAAAGATATAATACAAACGAAATAAATCTCTATTGTACATATGTTTATTTCGGTAAAATGTTTCCATGATCTTGTTTTCATCGGCATAGCATGTGTAGTAAAACAAGTTCAGAATCAAAGTAAATACAGTGAAAGCGGCTCCACCCGCAAATACCCCCTTTCGCAGAGTCTCACAAAATAGGTCACGCATATCGAAGTAGAACTGTATTGTGTATGGTACACATTCCTCGCAAAATTTCCCTCCATGTACTTTCTCTTTGACAACCTCTCCTCATATATATCCAACACTTTGTCAAGTTTCCAATATTGATTTCTAATTCTGCTTCATCTGTGGTGCCTCCCCACAATTAGCGAAGTTGAATTGTTTCATCTCTTTATACATAAATGGTGGATTTTAAATCTATAATGAGAACTCTTTATTGCCTCTCACATCAATATTTTTCTTAATCATATTACTACTCCAACAATATTTCTTTCTTATGTGGACAATTACTATGCTACTTAACCTATAACCTATAGAAGCAAAATTAGGCAAGGTCAAGTTTAAACTTGTTGTAAGATGGCCTGAGATCATACATCAAGATGGGGTGAACCCTAAAACAACTTGAAACATTCTATAAAATGCATGAAATAATCAAAACCATAAGAAACAAGACAAATCTATAAGAAATGTGAAACATTTGGGAGGGAACTGATCACACAAAGAAAGGCATGTTGAAAAATGTATGAAATTTACCAATTGTAATGGACAACGAAGTACTTTTTTGTGTGGGAAATGTTGAAAACAAAATGTTGAACAAAGGCACCCTACCAACACCATAAAAAGACATATAAATCTTGAACTCTTCATAACACCCTACCATGACTTGTTAAACATTCAGTCTCCTTCCCCTTCAATAGATTGTTTATTAGTCCAATGGATGGGATGCTTATGGTAGATGTGGGATGCTTATGATGGATGTACACTTGACCATCTCTATAATATTTATAAATATTCATTTACAATTAAAAAAAAATAGCAATAAGAATTATGGAATCAAGATGCCTTCAAATAATATATCATGTGTTGTACTTTGCATCTAGTGGTGTGAGTTTCTCTATTGAAAACTTACATTATGTGATCAACAAAATATAAAATTTGTGGTGGTAGTGTTGTACATATTCTAACAGTTATTGGGACACAATACACTCACATCCTATTATCCATTATGGAATTGAGTTGAGTAAATAACACCAACATAACACACTAATGGAGTACCACACTAATGGATTACCAAGTAAGCCTCGTTTTCATGCTTATCCTTTCCACGTCAGTAAGTAAAATACAAACTATTAAATTGTGTTATTTATACAAACTCATATAATGCTTATTAGTACAAAGTAATGAATTATGCTATTTTTGTTGGATCATGGTGTCATTGATGTCAATGGTTTGATTATTTGGGAGATTGTTGGATCATACATCATTGATGCCAATGGTTTGGTTTGATTGATGTCATTGATTGATGTCAAGAAATTGATTGATTGATAATTGATGAACAATGCATATTGTAAGGTAGCTAGAGAGGTAGTGGGGGGGCCCAGAGGGCCCATAGTGATAATAGTGGAGGCCATTCAATATAAGGTGGACTAGGTCCACTATATTATTAAATAAGGCCCACTATGGTAGTTAGATATAATAAATGTAAGAGG
>WSFP011273425.1:0-51476 GCA_009831015.1 Picea engelmannii
GGTATGAAGGGAATAGTATGTCAGTAGTCCAATGATATTGTATGGTAAATCTATCAGAGTGTCGATGTAGTGATGCAAGGGCGGGAAACGCCCATCGGAGTTGTGATGCTAGGGTGGTCAAATTCCATCGGAGTGACAACACTACAACGTTGTCAAAAGATTGACGTATATTATATTATTTGAATGGGTGTTGGAGTTCTGGTGATGATATAATAAAGTACAAAAATAAATCAAAATGATGTTATACACCAAAATCCATTCTTATGATACAATTTAACACAGGGAGAAGTTAAATGTGTTAGATTAAGATGTTGAAGAGGTTGAGATAGATTTAGATGACAATGTTCTTGATATTTGATGATATAGACTATTAGTATTAGGGTTTCTATTATTGCATAAAACCCCAATTCAATCTTGTTAGAGCCGCCACATCTAAAAATGCACACTCACACTTAAGAAAAACATGTTTTTCTTTTAAACTATAAATTCCGCCTTTGTGCATAAATGCACACCAGGCTTCACAAAAATGAACACCCAGGTCTTATGATGCCTGAGATTTGAGTGATTCAAGTTTCTGAGGGCGTATTATATCATTTTAAACCCATCTACATATTTATATTTTCATTTGCAAACATAAAAGAGGAAAGTTCCTCGTAAATTGAGAGACCAAAATAATAAAAAGTGACCTAATAGAAATGCACACCCATGCTTCTATATAGCTCCAAATTTAGTGATCTAAGTTTTGGGGTGAATTTAATAACATTATATATATATATATATATCATCCAAAGTGCATTTATAATGACTAAGGATTGCTACCTTGAACCAAGATTGAATACTTTTTGTAAAATGGAGGGTAAAACTGTCTTATTGTAAAATGAACGCCTAAGACTCATATGACCTCCAAATTGTGTGGTTCAAATTGTAGATTTTGGATTTTATCATTTTACATCTATTCATACTGTTATATCACAAATTTCCACTCCATGATGTATTTTTGAGATGGCCAAGTCCATTCCTCAGCTTCGAAATATAAATCCCAATATCCTTCAACAAAATAATCTAAAATAATATAATTTTGTTGATTTATGCTATTCAACCATGTGATATTAGTGTACATGCACTATTTTCCTATTTGAAAATCATGTAAACCCCTAATTTTGTGAAAAAATAAAATATTCCTTAATTTCGTGTGGGGTTTATGGGTTTTCCTGCTCCTAAACCCCCAATTTCTGGTACAAAATGAAATGTAACCATCTCAACCTCTTTAGGATGGTGTAAGAGAACCTATGGGGATGTAGACAGGGGATACCACTTTGGTGAAAGAAATTTTTATCCATTTGCAAGCTTCCCTATTCCTCAAATCTCTGAGTAGCATCTCTAGACATGGAAATCTATTTTCAAGCATCCCTTCCTCTCTCCTATATGACCGTCGAGTGTGTTCCTATCCCTTCTGTGTCATGCAAGGAAGCTCTCTATTGTTAAGTTTATGCTTGAGGGGTTTAGTTGAGGAGCTTAGAAAGTTGGCTTCAAGATGGTTCCATCAACCATGATTAGGTTCTAACTTACCTATCTATTGATGATAAATAAAAGAGTTCTCTTCCCTCCATTTATGTGCAATTGTGTTTAATTCGTTTGTATATGTTGTTTTTTTTCTACATATCTAAGTTCACATATTGCATTTATATCTTGATTTGATAACTACTTTGCTACGATTTCCATTTGATTTGTTTTGTAGGTTTGTAAAGGAAAAAGTCTAGAGCAAGTCAAAGGTCGAGAGTGAGGATCTACATCAAACATTGGGATACAAGGTACGAGGGCTTTCTATCTCTTCTATAACTTATCATTTTTTTGTTTATTTGTATGTTCGTAGGTAGGTCAATCTTTAATATGTGGTTAATATCTGTTGTGACATAGACCCAAGGTCATAGGGTTGAAAATACCATAACAAAATTGCTAACCATACTAGGGATATTTTTCTCCTAGTTTGGGTCGGTTTAAGGGGATCTTGTGATGGTTTTTTTTCTTGTTTTTGGGCTTGTTGTCAATCATTTACTTCCTAAAAACTCATTTCCAGTTCCTAGAACCTTGCTTGTTGTTTACATATTCTCTTTTGTTTTGAGTATTTTCTTATATGTATGCACTTTGCTTGTGTATGAACCACATATATATGTGATTCACTTCAGTTATAGTTGCATACGTACGCAATTTGCAATGTACAAAGTTGTGTATACTTTTGGAAATTTTCTTTTAAGGCCATTTTCTGGTGTCTAGGAAGTTCTAGGTTGGATGTTCAACCTTGTATGAATCTTCTTTGGCTATTTTTGTTTTTTAAAGTCACATCAAGCCTTTGTAAACTTGAGTTTTTGATTAAAAGGTTCTTTCTCAATGACTGGTTGATATTTTGGTATATAAGGTTTTTAGGTGGGTTGAAACATTAGTCTTTGAGTGATTGGATGATATTTCCAGTTCTTTGTTGTGATCCAGTGACTCTAGGTTGTCTTCTTTATTAATCTTTTCCCTCTTTCACTTGTTCATAAAAGAAAATACAAATTTGCATTGTATTTGTATTTTGATCCCATTTAGAAAAACAAATACAAAAAATACATTCATTGTTGGTTGTTTCTTCTCTTGTTCCCTTTCCTTTCAAGTTTTCAATAAAATAACTCTTTTTCTAGAACTTAGGTTTGTTATGCACTTTTTCTTGCTTTGAAAATGTTAGTTATTTCGGTTTTGAGTATCCTTTTGATAAAAATAAAATATTTTTTTTTTTGTAAAGTTCTTTTATACTCTATTTTGCACCTAGCTTAGAGTGACATGTAGTTTGCATTGGCATTCAAAAGAAAAGAACATTTTAGGTTTTCATTTCAAAGTAATCTTAGATATTGCATACAAACAAAAATGTATCTTTCCATTTTGAAAAGCTCGTAAAAAATAAGTGTATTGCATGTTTTCCTTTGAAGGACAAGTTTGTTTACTAAGAAAAGTGTTCTTAAATATTTTTCTTCTCAATTCATACAAACATAATATGTTTCATTCTTGTTCCCCTCAGTAAAAAAGTCAACTAAAATTAACGCTTAATTTAAAAATCACTAGAATGTTTAGTTGTAGGTTTCACAAACAAATTCAGGGTTAGGACCTTGGATTAGGATTGGAGAGATAAATCTCCAAGGATGGTAAATAAGCATAGGAGAATGAGATAGGTAGAGTTAAAACACAACTATCATATAGGAATAGCCGGGAGCCTCCTATAACATAGGAGATAAACACAAGGTCGTGTGAGGAAGAGTAGAGGAGATAATCCCTCTGAAACTCGACCAAGTGTAGCAGATTGAGCATATTTGGGTTTTTTTTCTTGAAGTGAAACTGACTCATCTGGAATTAGTCCTCTACAAATTTCAAACTCACTTGAAGTTTTCCTGAAGCGATACTGGCCCTCTTGGTGTCATTTCTCTAGAAGCTTCATACTTAGTTTGCGATTTTATGAAGTGACACTGGCCCTTTTATAAATAGTCCTATGGAAGAGATTTGAAATATGTTATCCTTCCCATTATCTCCATCCCAATTTTTTAATGTACCCCCCAAACATTGACTGTGAGTTAGTATCCATAGTTTCTTTTCCTAGGTATCTTATAGGTGACTACAGGGGGGTTTCTTGTGGTACCTGAGGCAGACGTCGTATCAAAATTTTTAGTACTATTGGAGGGTTCCCCATGAAGTAAGGGTAATTGATATGAATAAGTTTGGTTAGTGGAGGTTAGGGAAACTTCTTCTCACTCCTTCATTCATCAATCTCGAGACTTGATCAACCCGTGCTAGTATCTCAAAGGTCCCTTCCCACTTTTTCATTGCTTTGGACTCGGGACCTCATTCGCCCGGGATGAAGTTTTGAAGAAGTTGTTTGTTTGTGATGTTTATCTTTGGACTTTTTACTTTGTATAGTTAACCTTATGTTGTGTCAATATCACCTCTTTTGGATGATTTATTCAGGGTGGTCGACCAACATCTCCGCTAGTCAGGAAGGACCTCTAGTATTTCTCTTGAAATCATGGAGCCATTTCCTAGTAGGTGTACATTTTTTACCACTGGTTCAACAGAGCCAATGTGTGAGAATTTTTCAAGCGAGAACAAGCCTAGAATGGAAAAATCTATGCATAATAATGTCATGTCCAAAGTTCTTGAGGATACCAACCAAGGTACCCCTTCTAACAAGGGTTCTTATGCTTTTCATTTCTTTGCAAATGTTGGTACCCCCTTGATGGCCACTTTGAACATTCTTGGGTTGAATGTAGGACCACTAGTTTTGTCATGGACCACTCTAAATGTCCCAAATTCTCTTGATGCTTCTCAGATAAGCACTTTATTTTATGGGCATCATATGGATGTTGATCCTTTACCTTCTGCATCCACGAATTCTACTCCTTCTCCTTCTCCCTCTTCTAGTGAAAGTATTTCTACTAGTAACCAAAAGTCTAAAAGAAATAGGAAGAGGAAGAGTAAGAATAAGAAGTATCCAACCTTTGTGAATCATGTTGGATATGTGCCACCAACCTTTTCTAGTCATGCCGGGGGAAAAATTCTAGTCCTTGCAATTCATACTAGCATCAAGTCTCCAACCTCTACAAGTCATGTTGGAGAATCATGTCCAACCTCTCATGTTGGAGACTCATCGCCAACCTCTGTGAGTCATGTTGGAGACATGCACCCAGCCTTTGCTATTCATTTTAGGGGAAAGAAACAAATCGATATGAGTTATGCTGGAAGAATGAAACCAGGACCACTGGTTTGGTTGTGGACCACTTTGAATGTCTTGAATGCTCTTAATTCTTCTTAGATAAGAAATTTATGTTATGGGAATCATATGGATGTTGATCCTTTCCCTTCTTCATCCATGAATTCTACTCCTTCTCCTTCTCCCTCTTAAAGTGAAAGTCTTGCTACTAGTAACAAAAGGTATAAAAGGAATAGGAAGAGGAAGAGTAAGAATAAGAAGTCTCCAACCTCTGTGAATCATGTTGTAGAAGTTCCACCAGCCTTTTCTATTCATGTTGGGGGAAAATGTCTAGTCCCTACAAGTCATACTAGCATCAAGTCGCCAACCTCTGTAATTCATGTTGGAGACCTGTCGCCAACCTCTGTGAGTCATGTTGGAGACCTGCACCTGGCCTCTGCTAGTCATACTAGGGGAAAGAAACCACTCACTATGAGTTATCCTAGATGCATGAAACCAAACTTTTCTAGTCATGTTGGAGTTATGTCTACAACCTCTGTAAGTCATGTTGAAGACAAGTCATCGACCTCTACAATTCATGTTGGGGGAAAGAAATAGAACTATGTGAATCATGTTGGGAGAACAACCCCAGTCATTGTGAATGATACTGGCATTAATTCACAAACTGTAACTAGTCATGTTGGACTTATGTCAACAAACTCTGTGAGTCATGTTGAATACAAGTAACCAATCACTGCAAGTCATGTTGGGGGCATGTCGAGTGAAACAGATGCTATCTATTTTGACATTAAATTTTCAACCTGGGGCTTGTAGGTTTCAAGGTTCCAACATTGTATGTGTAGGTCTAGATCTCTAATCTAGCATATCCTATCCTAATATAATGCCAATAAACTCAAATAATGAAGAGATTTAATTTAAATTCATAGAGTAATCTACAACTATGAATGGTGAGCTCATTATTCTAAGTAATCAAGTCTTGAAGAGCAATCTATCACTATGAACAATTAGTCTAAGCAAGAAACTCTTTGAATAAGCAAGCAATCTTTGAATAAGTAAACACTCCTTCAACATGAATTCTTCAAAGTGAACCCTATATTAAGACAAACTCACAATTACTCTTATCTTACAGGGAGAAAACCCTATCCTTACGCTAGTCTGCTATAGTTTATAAACCTTGTGCAAAGAGATTCAAAATCAATCACTTGTTTTATCACACTGATACTAGAAAATACTCTGTATGGAATTAATAATTCATGAAATCATATAAACTCATAACTAGTTCTAATTAAAAATCATAACCAGGAAACAATTAAAAAAATCATAATTCAAAATCAACTCTAATCCTAACATTAGAATTCTGAAAATAAAGCGAACGGTTTATGTAAATATGCAAGAATCAATTGACCTAATATAATGAAGTAGACGTGGCTAAGAGAAACACTGCATAAGTGACTAGAATGTGGAATGATTTACAATTTTATAAACAGAAACAAAAAGCTATGATAGCATAGGTAAACAACTTATAAAAAATTAAATTGCAACCTGCATAAAAAAGTGTTAGGTATAAGAATATAAACAAGTAAATATAGATGATTATAAATACTTTGTAATACACATACAATCCAAGAAGCGAGTTGCAACTTAGAAGAGATATACACAATGATACAATTTAAAGAAGTAATTCGAAATTAGTAAGTGATAAAAGAAAAATACATAAATATAAGTATGTAATGATACACACAAGTTATCGAGACCACTCGTGGGCTCCCCAGACAGTCATGCCACTACTTCAAAGTAAAAACACAGAGACAGAATCAATATGACATTGATATTAATCACCAAAATAGAGTTTACAACGAAATTGAAGATAATATCTGTGTGTATATACAAAAATCATCCTCTTGGTGGCACATACCAAGAAGTATATATAGATTGTGTACACATTTTGAGAGATTGACCACTATAAGGGTTAACTCTCTCTAAAAAAAGAAATACATTAAATTCCATCAACATAAAGAATCTTGTCCAACAACCTCATGCGCTCAAAATAGAGGCCACTACAACTACCCAAGGCTGAATGCGATGAGTTACATAGCTGGAGGGCATGAGTGGGAACAAAACCCATGTTTCTGATTCTCCCATCGAAGCCCATCGATATGCTATCCACCAACTCCATTGCGGTTCGAGTGTCGGATCGAGTGTTGGATGAAGTACTGGATTGAGGGCTAGAGGGTCGGATCAAGGACCACAAATTGCTCTCAATCCATCAACAATGTTAGGAAACAACCAAAATGGAACCTAATTGGGCATATTAGGCACAAAACCCATGTGCCAGATTTTTTGGATTCAACTTCATCCTCCCACAATTGAGATTGAAGTTAACTACCTAGAAAAAGGGTCGGATGAAGGTACGAATGAAGGTCTAGATGAGGGTCTGGATGGAAGTCTAGATCGCGTTTTTGGCCTGTTACAAGAAAATGAGAGATGTTAGGAAATCATAATCACTCAATGGAAGATAAATTAACATAAAATCATTACAAAACACCGATTACACATACCTCATGTTGTTCCATTGCGTATTGATGCATAAAACCTGATAATACCTTCAAAAAGAGATAAATAAAAATATAGAGTGTATAACTTCCATATGAAAAAGAGATTTGGACATAAAAAAAAAGGCAAAACACAAAGTCATCATTTCCCCCATGCCTAAGAGTTTGCAGGTCCCTCTGCAACAAAAATGGGTCACCATACATCGCTATACTTATGGAGGCGGTAGATTAGATTTAGAGGCCTCTCCCTCATGTCCTAGATAATTTAACTTTTCTTGAAGGATAACATTTTCATGGTGAAAATGATGATCCACGGTTTCACTTTCTGCGAGATGTTGGATCAGTTGAGCATTCTCTTTTTGCAATTTCTCAACAATTGGGAATTGATCAGATTGTTCAAGAGAGTAACATTTAGGCTTCTTAGTATATGTAGAAGGCATGTCATATTTGGTAGAATTTGTAGGAATCTGAGGAGAGGGTGTAACAGTGGCCTTGTGAGGAAGACTAGGTGTGACAAGCTTAATCTTGATTTCTTTGGCAGGCTCAAATTCTTTTGCATAATCTTCTATAAGTTTCTTGTGAAGGATTTCATGGTCATAGGACAATTGGATAGGATCTGTGGTAGTTGGAGGTTAAATCAAATCACATAAAAGATTTGATCAGTGTCCAAGTCGAAGACTTAGAAATTATGATCATAAAATGAAATCATAAATTAAATTCTCCCTTTTAACAAGTGTAAAAGATAGATACAACACCTTTAGTAATCTTAATTCATCACTTCAATAAATATAATCAAACCCTAATGATCATACCTGAATGAAAATCGCATTTGCAGTTGCAACCTTTATACAATACCTTATCTGGTACTCCACCCAGTCCTCCATATGGTACTACATCTAGTCCTCATGTATAGGTGAAAAACTATCCAATAGTAAGAAGACATTTTCCCATATTACTCAGATTGGAAGATTTCTGGCAAGCATGGTGAACAAGAGCATGGATAGGATTGTAAAATCCATCTTTATTTTACTTTGTCATCAAAATGTAACTATTACAAGGAATATTTGAGTGTAAGTAGTCTTCCCTTGTATTAGATATAAACATAGATTGAAAAGAGAAACTGTAAAGTATAATGCACAACATGCTTATTAATTATACACACATAAAATTATGTCAATAGTATAAATCTTATCATGGCAATACAAACGACTGCTGATATAATATCCTGAGATATTGTAAAAATACAATATGACATAATTTGACATAGATCCTACTTACTCTTCTCATTGGTTTGTAATACAGATGGGTAGTGTTTAGCATTTGTTTTAGCTCGGGAAACACCTCCCCCACTCCAATGTCTTGTGACACTTCACAATCAAAGATATAGGAAACCAATCAATCCTCCCAATAGCCTAAGATTTATGGCTTCCAAGTGTAGAGATAAATTTCACACATTATCTTGACAATATGATTTAAAATATGGCCCCACTAGTAGGATATAACATCCTACATATAGTTAAGAAGAGGTAGTTGAGAGAGTCTCAATATTGTCTTAGAGTTAGTTCCCAATGGAATATTGATGGAGTTCATTTACCTTTTCTTAACCATGCATACTTCTTTTCATATTTTCCTACAAGTAGTGTCATACATTAGGACACATTTTAAGATTAGGATTTTATTTATTGTTTGTCAAATCATCACCCTCTCTAGGTAGAATTCCCCGCTGCCAGCAAGCCTGTTCAGTACTCCGATTGGTTTACCTAGTCATACCATAGGCCAATACCCACTGCCAGCAAACCTGTTCAGTATCCCGATGGGTTAGCCTCTTACACCCTTTTATGGAAAGGACTGGTCCACCATCTTTTAATATGTGTGTATGAATATTTCTTTTTGTAAGGATATGGGGAGGCAACTCTGAATTTTTTTTTGTTTTGGACTGGGATGGTATTTGAGTTAGAGGATGATTCTTCTTTATGGATTTCTTATAGATTGTCCTGATGTAAGGGATACTTAAGTGGGCATATCAATTCTGAATATATGGTACAATCATGAATTTTTAATGTGTGGTGGATGGTACCATTGGAATATAACAAAAAGGTATCTATAGTCCCTACTCATTATCTTCTATTTGAAGTTATATTGATGTTTCCATGGTTAATCGCTAATCATACCTTCTTGCTACTCTTTCATAAAGATACTTTACTCACCTACTCAGGGTTCTTGTGGAAATTGTACTAGTAACCTCTAGGTTTGATAAAACAAAGTGTCACTTCCTTATGTCCTCTAGTGGTGGAGGTTATGAGCAGCTGCCATGAAAGATTCCATGAGAGAAAGGAAGATAGAAATCTAAAAAAATGGCTAATTTAAAGCAAACAGTTTCTAATCATGATAAGAATATTCATTATTCAATTGGTGCTTAAGCAGAAAACAAAGTTTAAGCATAGAAACATATTGTTATGAAGTAAAATACTTCCCTTTATGTCTCCTTGGAGTGGTCCACTTATTGTTAGATGAATACCTGAAAAATGTTTCTAAAACTGTTTGTGAAAAAACACACTCTAAAATATAAAAAAATGATGAGATCAATGAGATCAAGTCACAGGAACATGTATCTCATATTTCTTTTATTAAAAATAAAATGTAAAATAAGGTTGCATTAGACTTTAAGATAAACTAACAACATGCAACCTTTATGTATTATCCTACTCTACCTAAAAAGAAAGGAAAATATTTATTCAAGTGTAAGAACTTTTCCATTGTAACCATGTATGAAGCAAGATAAGAAACATACCTGTTATAACCCAATATTTCATAGGATCAATTGGTGATTGGAGATTTTTACTCTTGATGTAGTTTGTTTGGAAATAATATTTCATTCTTGCCAATTATTTTCAAAAAGAAAGAAAATAAAAAGAAAAGAAAGAAAAGAAAAAAGAAAAGAAAAAGAAAAGAAAAGAAAAAGAATAAAAGAGGGCATAAAAGAAAATGGATAAAAGCCCCATGCAATAATAATGACTTGATCCATATAGTTTAATCATGGTTAGGTATTTTAAATTTATGTTGATAGGCTTAGTGAATAAGACTTGGCTAAACTGTTTAATCTTAGCCAAGTAGATAGGTTAGTTAGTGAATAAATTTGACCAAACTGTTTAAACTTGATCAAAAATCCCTAGGATAGAGTAATTTCTTAGTCCAACAATTTAATCTGGGCTAAATGTGTAGGTAGGTAGAATAGAACATAGGCTAGCCAACTTTTCTTCAATAAAACATGCATGATGATTGATGAAAATTCATGATTTGGATGTTTGAAGTGTGTTTCCTAACCCCATGGTGAAAAAATGCAAGGGAAGCGGCGAAAAACCCACATAGGAGCACTATCCTAAGTTTCCACTTTGTATTTTGATTTGCGCTCGAAGATTAAGAAGCGCACACAGATCTACGATGGATCCATCAACGCCGAGAGCTACGGTTGAAAGGAAATTCCATACCCCCCTGATTGTTCTACCTTTAACGGTGGGGGGGTTCTTATATGGAGATGCATAGATCTACGATTGATCTAGCGGTGCTTAGATCTATGACCAACAATAGATTCTGGACCCCCCCTGACAGTTCTACTTTTAATGGTGGGATGGGGTCCAATATGGGCGGTTTTCCCCAGTGGGCCCCTTCCTAATGTGTCTCCAATCCATTACATCGGACCCCCTCCGCTCCAAACCATTTACTTCCTACTCCCCCTCCGACATACTACCATACTGAAATTCCTATACCACCGTCGCCTCATGACGTCACATCCCACTATCTCCTCTTATAAGTCCCATCTCATTACTCTACCAATGTATTCCCCTCCATTCACCTGTCACAGGTCACATCCATTTCGCCCATCTTCCAATCACCGCCCTCCACATCACCCTGGCACACCTGTCACCTTTCCTTCACTTGCCACCTCATATCCTGAGTGATCTATTGGCCATTTATTACAGGCTAACATACGCATTAGTCTGTTGACCTATCCCTCGCACCCAATGGATACCCGTTCGCCCAATTTTAACCCCATTTCCACCATTTGCACACTATTCACACTCTCCGCACACCAGAAACTCATTTTTACCTCACTGTTTCAGTCAACGATCTAGCCATAGCCATTACCCACTAACATTTTTTGCTTCAATTGCAGGTACCTTTGAAGTGATGGTGCCAAAATCTAAAAAATCAGAGGTCGAGGAAAATCCATTCCTCCCGCCTCCTGTTGATCTCGATCGGATCCCACTAGCCAATAAAGACTACCTGATCTTAGAGACTAGGTGTGAATTTGATCTTGCCGAATTGCATTCCTAGTTCAGGGACACTTTCCTAGATCAAAGTGATGGGATTGGGCTCTGCGAGTCCAATATCCCCCTGTATATGTTTCCCCAAATCCACCATTTTCCCGAGTTCACCCTCAAGTTACAAACACATTACCTTCCCGATCAGAGAGCCATTGTTTCATCGTCTGGAGAAACCCTTTTCACTATCACACCCGATTCTATTGATCAAATGATGCAAATATCCAGAGCCGAATCCACCTCTCCTTTCACCCTTGAAGTTCTAACTAAAAAGTACTAGAATCTGTCTTTTCCCTAGAGAGCTCATATTTTTGAGTTTTTCCTCCCACAGGATGCTCAATTCCCCAAGAAAAATCCCCCTTACCATTCCTCCATGTTTTTAGAAAAGGGAAACCAAATCATATCATCATTATGTTGTTTGCTTGGTTATTTCTTAGACGAATGGGCAGATGACCCCATCTTGGGTTTTCTATCTATTTTCTCTGCCGAAGAAAAAACCACCACCCAATTCGACTACAACAGTTTTCTAGCCGAGAACATGCACAAACATCTTTTCAAATTCACCACACAGGGCATGTTCCAGTATTCTTCAATACTGGCTTACATGTTCATGTTCTTTCAAGAAGAGGCTCTCATTCCCTATGTAGAAAATGGACTGAGACGGTAAACCAGAGTATGTCACCTCTTGGACTTCACTGCTTAGAAAAAACTCCACTGAGTTTAATTTCAAACAATTTATTGAGCAGTTTTACCACCCAATGGTAAGCATGCTCAATGGTAGAAAAGAGCTGAGGATAAATGAGGAGGTCCAAAGAATCTTACACCTCTCGGACCTCTCCAAGACTGGAGACTAGTATTTGTATCAGAATCACACAAAGATCAGAGTATATGGGTGTGAGTTAGCTCCCTATAAGCTGCCCAAATACTTGCCTGTAAGAATATTCACCTTGGAGTACATTAGGAAAATGATCAATTCAGACGATATACATTTTGTATCTCTGAAAAAGAAACAACAAATGAGAATCAAAGGGAAGATAAGACCCTTTATTTGCAATAGTCGAGCTGCCAGGGAAGAGACAGGCAAACTATTAAAAGAAATGAAGTTCGGCACAAGTTTCTTGTGGCACTATGATTTGTGTGGGATTATTGCAGAGATGATATTGAAGAACAAAAGTTTTCCATATGCTCATGCACTCAAACCAGAGATCGAGAAATTTGCAAACCAGATGAAGTGGGAGGTAAACACTTTGGAAGACACAAAACCACAGTCCACTCCAGTTGTCATCTCACAAACCACTACACCATAGGTACCTAAGGAGAAAAGACTCACGAAGGATGTCTCACCTTTAGTCACTGAAGTGTCAGCGGAGGACTTCCAGGTGTACAAGAAAAGGTCTAAGACTGCTCACACTACTGACAAGTCTGGAGAGGAAGAGACCCAGTCTACCATAATAGATGAGGGGGAGCATTCATCACCTTTCTCAAGAAGTCATCAAATGATGTCTACTTCTTCCTCAAAGAAGCAGACTGTTACTACTGTGATTACCCAAGCTCCACCATGATCTGCAAAACTAAGCATTTTTGAAAAGTATGATTTGATTAAGAAGAAAAATGAGATGCTGACCAACAACACCTATGCTCAGTTCTAGAAGCAAACGTCCACAACACAGATTGTTATCATCTTTTTATACAGAGAAAGGGAGAATGCACATGGCATTTTTGCAGGCACAAGTGCCCCATCCAAAAGAAATCACTGATTACAAGAGGGCTACATTGGATTTTAACACCAGAGATGTACAACTAGCTGATTAGATGGATCTACATAGCTAGACTGGAGAAATAATTTTCTCAACATTAGCCAATGCTTCCACTTCTACTGCCAAATTACAGGTTGCTCTGAATAATGTTCAAACCCAATTAAAGATGGAGAAAATATCATCCTTTGCAAAGGATAACAAGATTAAGTCCTTAGAATAATTGGTGCTCAAAATTGGGTATGACCCCTCAAATGTGAAATTAGCTGAGGAGATGCTCAAGAAAAATAATGTTGTCATAACATCTTTGAGGAAGAAACTAAAACTTCCACCTACAGAAGACTCATAGGCCAAAGAGATGGCTGAGACAGAAGGTTAAAAGGAAGAGATGCTAAAGTTGATCATGGAACAAAATGTACAGATAAAAGAGATGGAAGTAGGGATGGAGAGGCTAGTAAAGAGAAGGAACATGCAACACCCATGGAAGTCATCCCACTGAGTGTAGTTCCCCTCAAAACAAAATCATCAACAACCACCACTGCAGAAATTCCATCAGCCACCCCACTGACAGAACTGGAAAACACTGTAGAGCTAGCAAAATCAATGGAGGAGATGAACCTACAAGGAACGAAAATCAATAGAATGAACAAAGAGATTGAGAATATCCAGGAGCTCAAGTTTTCCTACCAGACAAGCTACAACATTGAGAGGCAAACATCAGAAAATATCAAGCAGGAAATACATCAGCTACAAAAGCAAACAGTGGGAGGCAAAACAATGGCAAACGATAAGGAGAACATTTGGATGGATATCTCCAAATCCATAAATGAAATATGGCCCATGGTGCAAATCATGTTTGAACAACATGAACTCGTGTTGAGGAGTAGGCAGGCTATAGACAAGATAAAAGGAGAGCTAGGGGAAATTCCCACAGAAGCTAATGAAATCGTTAAGTTTCTAAATTCAAAAACTAGGGAAGAGATGGAAGACCTGAATATTGAAGACAGAACATAAACTATCCTCGAGGTCAAAAGATTTCTGACCAAAAGATGATTAATGTTGCAGCTGGAGGAGAAATTCCAGAACATGGATATCGGGGTTCAAATATTCTTCAGCAAGATTGATGTGTTATAGAAGAAATGTCTTCTTGGTTTGTTGGTTCTAAATGATAAGCTAATGACCCTTTCTGACTACAAACATAAGATTACCACGGTGGCCAAGGACAATTCCAAGTTTTTAGGAATTCAGGGTAGCATAACAGGCAAGGCATTTCTAGAAACTCTGTAGCTGGACCTCAGTATGCAACATGAAATCAAATATATTTTCATCACCAAGCCGACTTTTTCCAAATATACATAAATGGATGAAATCTATTGAAGACTTCTCAAAGTAACCATTCCCAGTCAACAAAGATGGGAGGATCTGTGCAATTTGATCGAATGAGAGATGAAGTGTACCATCCGAGTTAGAATGTAGAGCAGTCAAAGTCACGTGAATGACACACTAATGGCCTTCCCCAAAATTAGCATGAAGGATACAACAGATCATCATCAGTTCCTATATTTTTGTATCTTGTTATCCAGTCAGTTAGATTTAGAATCTTCCACATCCTGATCATTAATGACAGGGTTGTTAGTAATTTTTGTTATGAATACTTCAAACTTAGAAGTATTGAGGGTTGATCTTTACACCCAAGCAAAATGTAAGCACTGTAATTTTTTATCAGAGATCTACCAGTAATAAAAGGACATTTCACAGGATTCCTGCATGTTAGCTATTGGTGATGTTTTCTCCTCTCAGTTGAATGGTTTTTCCTATCTTCATAATCATTTATGTTTTCTATATCTGATCGTTTAAAATAAGTTGAAGTTGCATAATTTATCTTTGTATACTCTATTTCTGGCTTTTAAAGATCTAAATGTTTATCTTCTGATGTTATGATTAATAAATTCTTAAATGCTTCTTGGTTATAATTGATTATCTCATCTTTTCTGCTATCCATCATTTAATTCTAAAGAATCTAACAGTTGCATTATCCTGCCCTGTGAGAATACCTTATATAAATTTGTACGTTGATCTCGAGCTTCATAAAATAGACCCCATAGCCCAATGGATGCGTAAGCGACATTTCAGCCATTTTTATAAAACAAACAACACAGTCTCATTTATTTAACTAGCCTAACATCTAAAATCTAAAACAAAGTTAAATTTTACAGAGAGATCCCTCTCTGAAATTGGAAGGGCTAGATCCCAGTTTTGAAGTGGTTGGATAAAGTTACCTCTAGTAAATTTCTTCTACCTAGAGACAACCTCTGGGAATTTATAGAGGGATAACAATACCCATATCCACATATGGAAAAGTTACCGCAGTTATTACCTGGATATGAAGAACCAACCAACCTACTTGTTTTTCCATCAGAAGGTGTTGAAGAAGAGAATAGTATTGTGGCCTGATGACTTCTTGAAACCAAATTTCAATGTAATCTTGATGTTCATCAACAATAATTTCTATTCTCTCCTTCATCATGCCATGCAGATCTTCTTCTTCTAGATGATTGGTTTCTAAAGTATATAAAGGATTTGCTAAGAACTCCTCAATATCAGGTTTTAATGGTCAATCTCCATCTGATGTAGTCTCCATTTTTTCAGCTCCTTCTGAAGTTTGGCAAATAGAATCTTTTTGTAGATCATGGGACTTTGGTTCTTTTATCATTTTTGAAGAGGTAGATAAGTTCTTGACTATTTTCAATATATGTTCTTCCTGAAAATGTGAAATCCGAGCTGCTGCTAGGATTTGAGAGAGTTCTTCCAAACTAATGGTCACCTTCGAATTCATTCTACTGGGTTATGGATCTTGCTTCACACATGGATTAGTGTCCGGGGTTCTTAAAACAACCTTTTTATTATTATTATATATATTTTTAAGATTTTAATCACAACTACCTAAAAAATGAAATACATATTTGAAGTAGATTTGTGCAAACCAAACACACTACAGTTGCATAAAATAAATCACACTTGCAGGAAAGAAATCAAAGCGTAAAATAAAATACGATTGCAGCAACAAAATCAAACTCATACATGTATGAAATTAAACACACTAGAAGGAAAAATAAACACACTTTGTGAAAGGGAAGCACACTTGCATGAAAGAAACAAAACTTGCATAAAATAAATAAAAATAAAGCACTCTTGCTATAAAATAAGAACACTTGAAGGAAAACTAAATTGCGGAAAAGTAAACACACCTTGTAGGAAAGATAAAACACACTTTCGTAGGAAAATAAACACGCTTGCAGAAGAGTAAATTTCAAGAAAGTAAACACACTAAGAAAAGTAAACAAACAAAGAAAAGTGAGAAAACTTGCAGAAAAAGTAAACACTCTTGCGGAAAGGGAATAAAAAGGATTTGGAGAAACCCACTAAAATGGATGCACAGGTTCTTACCTCTCGTCTTAAAGTTTCTCATCACCCTTGTTGTGTAATTAAAATCAACTTACCTACCTATGCTCTAATCTATTTACCAACTCCCCGACAATGGCACCAAAAATGTCGAGTGAAATATATGCTATCTATTTCGACATTAAATTGTCAACCCGGGGCTCGTAGACTTCGAGGTGCCAACACTGTATGTGTAGGTCTAGAGATCTAATCTATCCTAGCCTAGCCTAATCTAATGCCAATAAACTCAAATAATGAATATCTTTAATTTAAATTTACAGAGTAATATACGACTATGAATGGTGAGCTCATTATTCTAAGTAATCAAGTCTTGAAGAGAACTCCATCACTATGAACAATTAGTCTAAGAAAGAAACTCTTTGAATAAGGAAGTAATATTTGAATAAGTAAGCATGCCTTCAACATCAATTCTTCAAACTGAACCCTATATTAAGACAAGCTCACAATTACTCTTATCCTTACACTAGTCTACTATAGTCTATAAACCTTGTGCAAAGAGATTCAAAATCAATCACTTGTTCTATCACACTGATACTAGAAAATACTCTGTACAAAATTAATAATTCATGCAAGGCTATAAGCTCATAACTAATTCTAATTAAAAATCATAACCAGGATATAATTTTAAAAATCATAATTCAAAATAAACTATGATCCTAGCATTCTAATGTTGGAAATAAAGCGAAAAATTTATGTAAATCTGCAAGAAGCAATTGACCTAATCTAATAAAGTAGATATGGCTAAGAGAAACACTGCATAAGTGACCAAACTATGGAATGATTTACAATTTTATAAACAGAAATAGAAAGCTATGATAGCATAGGTAAATAAATTATAAACAATTAAATTGCAACCTGCATAAAAAAGTGTTAGGTATCATAATATAAACAAGTAAATATAGATGATTATAAATGCTTTGTAATACACATACAATCCAAGAAGCGAGCTGCAAGTTAGAAGAGATATACACAGTGATACAATTTAAAGAAGAAATTCGAAATCAGTAAGTGATAAAATCCAAATACAGAAATATAAGTATATATTGATATGCACAAGTTACCCATACCACTGGTCCCCCCCCCAAACAGTCGTGGCACTACTTCAAAGTAAAAACACAGTCACAAAATCAATATGACATTGATATTAATCACTAAAACAAAGTTTACATCGAAATTGAAGATAATTCCTATGTGTATATATAAAAATCATCCTCTTGGTGGCACAGACCAAAAAGTATTTATAGAGTGTGTACACAACTTGAGAGGTCGACCACTGGAAGGATCGACACTCTCTAAAAACATAAATACATTAAATTCCATCAACAAAAAGCATATTTTCCAACAACCTCATGCACTCCAACTAGCGGGTGCTGCAACTAACCAAGTATGAATGCGATGAATTCCATAGATGAAGGGGGTGAGTGGGCACAAAACCCATGCTTCTGATTCTCCCATCGAAGCCCGCTGATATGGTAACCTCCAACTCCACTGCTCTCCAAGTGCCGAATCGAGTGGCAAATGGAGTGCCGGATGGAGTACCGGATTGAGGGCTGGAGGGTTGGATCAAGGACCACAAACTTCTCTCAATCTGTCTAAAATTTTAGAAAACGACACATGTGGGACCTAATTAGGCATGTTAGGCACAAAACCCATATGCCGAATTTTTCGAGTTCAGCTTCATCCTCCCAAAAATTGAGCTCGAAGTTCAATGCCTGGAAAAAGGGCCGGATGAAGGTTTGGATAAAGGTCTGGATGACGGTTTGGATGCAGTTCTAGATCACGTTTTTGGCCTGTTGCAAGAAAATGAGAGATGTTAGGAAATCGTAATCACTCAATGGAAGATAAATTAACATAAAATCATTACAAAACTGTTGATTAAGGTTGGTTGTCATTGATGTCAACCCTTGAAGAAAGCCCCATAGCACAAATGTTGGGTAATGGACCGAAGATTGTTTGATGTAAAGCTGACTTGTTATTTACTTATCATGGTTGATAATAAGTAGAAATGGATGAACTCCAAAGTGGTCCCCTTATGGTGAAAGCCCTCGTGGGAAGACACTTTGCGGATTGAGTTATCCTAAAAGTATGGTTAGAGAAACCATGCTTATTTGTGGAATAATGAGATGAACACAAGTGAATTTTTCAGTGAAACTATCCATATGGATAGTGCTTTTCATTCCATTTCCAGTGGTATGTGGAATGGCACATAACTCCTCATGGTTAGAGATTTATGGTCATGAGAAGTTGGAGAACCCAAGTTTGGGTAATGGACCCAAGTTTGTTTCATGGATAATGATATGAGTTTTGATATATTTTGAGGTAATACTATTCTATATGGATATTACATGTCATTCCATTTCTGGTGGTATGTGGAACACCACATAACTCCTCACGGTTTGAGAGTTATTCCCTTACGAAGTTGGAGGACCCTCATATATCATCTAGAAGCCCCAAAAGGTCAAAGTAGTCAAAGTGGTTTAAGATATTTTAAAAGGTAAATAATAAAGTGAAGTGATCAGTGTACTATAATTCAAAGTGAATACAAAATAAATTAATTCAATAGTAAATTTAATGGAGAAATTAGAAGTGGGTTAACCCTAAAATAAGGAAAGTGGGCAAAGTGACCTAAAAGATGTTTTTAAGGAAGCTACTTGGAGAGTATAAATAAGAGGCAAGGCTCTCTCATTTAAGAAACACTTGAACATATTGAATACCTATATGTGTCTAAGGTAACCAAAGTATATCTAATCTGAATTTCAGAGGAAAGTGAAGAAAAGAAGGCCGAAATTCAAGGAAGGATAAATACTTTTGATGATGCTTTCTAAGGTATGTTTTTTTTCAAGTCATCTCACCATTTTCGTAATAATGTTTTTTATAGAATGATTCAGATAGTGAAATTGCTATGCCATTGAGGAAACATATCCACGTATCTGTGGTAAACAATTAAGCTTGTGGGTCATTGTATTTTTGGAGTTACACTCCATGGAAAATAGGGTTTGTGGCTAGTCCTGAAACTAGTCAAAAACAGGTGTTTCGGGTAAACACATCATAACTTCTTCATAACAAATCCAAATTCAGTAATAAAAAATGTGTTGGCTAGAGTATAGTATTTAGTATTCTTTTTAATAGTTTCATATCAATTCAACACATATTTCTTTTTGGGAACACTCTACAAGGTCGCTCTTTAGAATAAGCCAAAATTTAGCAAGGTGTGCCATTTTTTCCATAACTCCTTTTCGGAGAGGTTACAAGTAGTGAAACCTAGAGGAATTGCATAAAACAAATTGAATAACATTGTGTATCATTTTCAGATCTTTATTCATTATAGGTACAAAGTTATGATTATTTCAAGTTAGGGTTGTTGACTAATCCAAAACTAGTCTTGTGAGACTAAAGAAACATTTGATGAAAATGATAGTCTCTTGTTGTTAAAGTTAAGGAAGGTTTGCAGGTATGTAACCATATACACTAGGTCTATTACAGAGTTAAAAATCATATTTGGATGATGAAATTGATGAGGGATTTTGGTTGATGTACAAGTTGGGTACATGCTTGAGACAAGTAGTTGATGAGTTGGCACATACATGAGGTGTATAGTTGATGATGTTGGTACATATTGATGAGTAATTGACACATGATTGGTACATACTTGGTACATGGTTGGTTGCATTTTCTTATGGTACAGGTTGAGTACAGATTGCTTGGTACAGGTTCATTACAGGTTGATGTACAGGTTGGTGCATGGTTGATGCATGGTTCAGGTTTATAGGTACATTTTTACAGTGGTATATCTCATAGTGATAGTGTGATAGTGGTTACATCATTCTAATTCTACTTTAGGGTGGTTGGATCGGGAAAGTATAGGTGGTTGTAGCCACCTTCTGGTTCTATCTAGAGAACATAGGGGGTTGTAGCCTCCTTCTGGTTGTAGCCAGAGAATTGGGGAGTTGGAGCTTCCCTCAGGTTGTAGCCTGAGAAACTAGAGGGTTGGATCCTCCTTCTAGTTGCATTTGGAAAACAAAGGAAGTTGGTGCTTCCAATGAATGTAATTCTTCAAGACATATAAGATAAAGCATTCTGTGGTTTTCTCCCAATTTGGGTTTCCACATAAAACACTGGTGTACTGTGTATGTGTGTGATTGTTAATTTTTTGTTGCTGATTATTGGATAATAATTCTACATTGATATAACACTTGGATTATTTGGAGAAAAAGGATTATAATTATGCTATTACTGATTCACCCCCCCTCTCGGTAATCGAAATACATTAAATTCCATCAACAAAAAGCATATTGTCCAACAACCTCATGTGCTCAAAATAGTGGGTGCTAAAACTAACCAAGTTTGAATGCGATCAGTTCCATAGCTGAAGGGGGTGAGAGGGCACAAAACCAATGTTTCTGATTCGCCCATTGAGGCTCACCAATATGCTAACCTCCAACTCCACTGTGCTCCAAGTGTCGGATCGAGTGGCAGATGGAGTGTCGGATGGAGTACCGGATTCAGGGCTGAAGGGCTGGATCGAGGACCACGAACTTCTCTCAATCAGTCCAAAATTTTAGAAAACGGCCCATTGGGACCTAATTGAGCATGTTAGGTACAAAACCCATATGTCATATTTTTCAGGTTCAGATTCATCCTCCCAAAAATTGAGCTCGAAGTTCACTGCCTAGAAAAAGGGTCGGATAAAGGTCTGGATGGAGGTCTAGATCACATTTTTGTCTTGTTGCGAGAAAATGAGAGATGTTAATAAATCATAATCACTCAATGGAAGATAAATTAACATAAAATCATTACAAAACATCAATTACACATACCTCATGTTTTTCTATGGCGAATTGATACACAAAGCTTGATAATACCTTTAAAAAGAGCTAAATAAAACCATAGAGCGTATAACTTCCATATGCAAAAGAGATTTGGGCATAAGAAAAATTGGCAAAACATAGAGTCATCATGGTATGAGTCTATTCACTACTAGTCATACTGGAGAAATGTCACCAACCTCTACAATTCATGTCAGAGATCAACACCTAGCCACTGCAAGTCATGCTGGGGGCATTGATAATGTTGAGAAACCTAGACATATAGGATGTAAGTCCAAGTTACCTTGTAATCTTTGCAAGGGATATTACCTTAATCATTTGTGCCATACTATTTCCATGATACACAGATATTGGTCCTTGTTTGAAGGCCCTTCTAGTTTTCAGTCATTTTTTATTTCCCAACAATCTATTCAATCATTGGTTGATGAAGTGATTGTGTCGATTCAATATTCGGATGATTCCACTCTCGTTTTAGGGGGTGATGCATCTCTTCACCATGTTTTCTAACATCCTATTCAACCAATGGTTGGGGAAGTATTGATGTTGATGAAATCTTTGACCAATCCCACTTTTCTCTTGAAGAGTGACGAGTCTACCAAAGTGGTCTCACCGATGCAATCTTCAGCTGATCCCACTCTTATTTCGGGGAGTGATGTGTCTTTTGGATATTTCTTTAGCATTTATAGTTTAGTACCTTTTGAACAAGGGGTCATTCCACTCTCTTTGAGTACAATCCCTCCAATCCCTAGTCTGGTTTCCTTTTATTGGAATGATCTTATTAAACCTCATATTCCTTCTTCTACACCTTTCCAGATAAGGGTTAAAGTTAATTCAATGGGAATTTACTTATCTATTGTAGATGAAGGATCGTCTGCAATTATTTTATCCTTCTCAACTTGGTAAGCATTGCGTTCTCCTAAGATTGTGTCAGCTACCAATGAGATGATGGCTTTCATTATAACACCTAATGAATGTATGGGGATTCTTCCTCAGTTGTCTATCACCTTTGTCAGGAAGAATGTTCTAGTCAATATATTAGTGGTGCCTATCCCTTTAGACTTCAATATGTTGGAAAATTGCTTTTCATTGGTGTCAAATTTAGAATAAGTCTAGAATCCTCTAGAGGTAATGGGTATAATTGAAGAAGCCTCCAAAGTGGTCCCCTTATGGAATATATTTAAGCATGGCCCTCAGGTGAATATGCTTTAAAGAAATATACAAGAAGCCCAAAGATGTGGTCATGAATCCTGAATTTGTTTGAGGAAAAAGAGGATGATGGACTCTACTAATTCATTTAAATATCTCATAGATGGATAGTCCTTGTCATGTCATTTCCAATGATAGGTGGTACACCACATGGTTCCTCATGGTTGAGGAGATATGCCCTCTTGAATATGGAATCCCTGAAGTATGGTTAATAATCCCTAAAAAATTGTATCAAGAAGTGACAAGCTGACCCATAATTAATTAAATGAGGAAAATTTGTTGCAAACAAGAAGTTACAAGCCGACCACATTGCAATGAATATTAAAATAAATATTAAGGATATTGTTGCTAAAGTTGCCCCTAATGTAATAATCACTAAAAAATATTTTGAATCTATTTTATTTGGGTCAAGTCGGCCGAAAAGAGGGTTCCAGATCTAGTATAAATAAGGAACCTATAAGTTCATTTGTAACATCAACTCAAGTGATTTTTATTTGAGGTAACCAAGCAAATTTGAGGAAAATTTTAGAGGGAATATGAAGTGAAGAAGAGCAAAATTCCAAGCGAGGATGAAGTATTGTGATGATGTGTTTTAAGAGGATCCAAATTCTTTGAGACCAATTGCATTGAAAAGAATACAGTCTGTAGTATGTTGTGTGCAATTTTTAGAACACGATATAAAATATTCAGCATGTGTCATTCTCTACAAGTTCTCTCTCCGAAATAGGCCAAAATTAAACAAGGTCTACCATTTTCTCTATAACTCATTTCCAGGGATGATTCAAGAAGTGGAACTTGGAGGAATTTTAGAGAAGATATTATAGAAGATTGAGTACAAGTTTCATACCTTCATCCATTACAAGTACATAGTTATACTTGTTTAAATTTAAGGTTTATGACTGTTATAGTCCAAAAATTCCTTACCTATGCATACAAGACATTGGCCTTTCCACTTACATACTTTTCCAAAATACTGCTGAGACTCGTTCTTAGAAAAATATTTTTTGGATAGCTTATGCACCCTGATGCACCAATATTCCATGTACATATGTGTGTTGCATGCTATTTAGCCTTCTATTGGTTCTCTCTTCCCTTATTGGGTTGTCTGACTTATTGACACAGGGTTCATGTCATTCGGGGTTCCAACAAAGCCTCTAAAACTATCAGCCCTCCTGGTAAACCAGAAGGAAACACAACACCCAGAAAGCGCTGCGCAGTCTCACCCGAGATAG
This sequence comes from Picea engelmannii, assembly GCA_009831015.1. NCBI lineage: Eukaryota > Viridiplantae > Streptophyta > Pinopsida > Pinales > Pinaceae > Picea > Picea engelmannii. The sequence continues at coordinate 24,087 of WSFP011273425.1, forward strand.
CTTTAAATGGGTGGCTGTAAGACTCAGATGTTTACAGCCTAGGGCAGAGTAGAGGATAGGGGTTTCTCGGATAAGGTTAGATACTGTGAGTTGTAAGGGAGAGTACTTATTCCTTACATTCGCATATGAATATCCAAAAGTTTAATTAAAGTTAAGTATAACCATATTCATAACAATGTATTAACTCATTCATCAAGTTTAACCATCAATTTTTGAAAGAAAGAAGAATCATGCATACATTTAACACATTACATGATAATTACCGTGGTTCACCCCCTCCTGAGCTACGTCCAAAAAGATTTGGATCTTGGCTCTTGTATTATGATAGTTCTTCATTTTTGATGCCTCGCGCTTACAATTCTCCACAAAACAGGGTAAGATCTATGCGAGGTGAACTAGATCGCACCAAGATCCATGGCCTGCGGTCTAATCCTCATATCTACCTCTCCTTGGGTCTCCTTTGCTCAACGGCTTACAAAATCGGTTTGTACCACTCAAAATATTACAGAGAATCGCTAACAACTACTAACTAACCCCCTATATGATACTTGTGTATCTATATTTATACATTTCGGGTTCTTCATCCTTTTACAGAATATTACAAAAACCCTAACCCTTCTTACATTAGGTCTTTCTCCCATACGCGTGTTTCTCCTCCTCCAGCTATCTCTTTCCTTTGTGCACACTTTCTTGCATGCACACATGCTTCTCTTCTTCCAGTTGTTACGATCGTTCTTCGTTCCTCTTCAGCATAGTGCCAAAAGTCCCTCAACACTGACATGTGACTCATCCCTAGTCACCTAGTTTCTTTGTGTTTTCTTGATCTCCTTGGTGATTCTCTAGAACTGTTCCTGCAAATTTTCTACTTTTGTCAATGCCTACACGGTTTTCTCCTTGATGGTGTCGACTGTCTGAGCTTCCACTTCCTTGCTCATTAGTTCTGCACATTCTAGCTAAGTCTGTGTTGTCTAGTTTCTGGCTTCTTCTACCTGTGCGAGTACTTCTGCTACCCGTTCCTGCAACGGTTCTATTTGAACCTGACGCTCCTATTTATGTGTTTGCGCAGTGATAAGTTCTTCCTATATCTTCTTCATATCTTGCATTCCCTTGACTCATTCTAGAATTGGTATGGTATTCTGTCACTTCTTGAGTTATTGGATCATTGTGTTTATCCTCTCCTCCTCCTTGTCTCAGTGTTGGACTTGTGGATCCTCTTCCAACCTTGTCCAAAGTTGCGTTACTTTATCGAGCAAGTTGGCTACCATGCTGACCTGTTTTTCCAGCTCCTGCAGCTGCATTGTTGCTTCCTGCTTCCTTTTCTCCTTCACTACTGGTGGAGTTGTCAGTCTAATTTGTTTGCAGAGAGTCTCCATCTCCTTTTGATACTGATCAATTTCCTGTGCAATTTGGTCGATCTTCTCTATGGCTGGGAGTTCATTTTCTTGCATAGTAGTTGGAAATTTCCCAATAAATTCTTCCACTCTGTGTTCCAACTCATTTCTGCATTCTTTCTCCTCCTTAGTTTCCAATTGGGCCTGTGTGCAAACTGTTTCCAATGCTTCCCGTTTCTTTGTTGCTTGTTGTAGCTCGACTAAGTTTTTATGTGCTCAAGCTTGTATCTCATGGTCAACGCTAACCTGTAGTTTGTGTAATTATTTTTATGGCATCCATGTCAATACCAATTGGATATGATCCAAATCCTTCAGTGGTGTCTATCCCACAATTTCATCCATTCGCAACATGCTAGGCTTTATGTAGACTGTGGAATGTGCATGTGGTATCGGAAGAACTGGGTGACATTTTTCTACCTCCACCCTTTATGTGGTCTGTGTGGTCGATGGATCTATGCCTATACTACTACTTGTGATCTGGGATTCCCCAAATTTCTTAAGGAGTTGTCCCATTTCTGTCGGTTCCTTCTACATTTTGTCCCTGTGGTGTACGGCGTGATCAAAATCTTCTACGAGGCAGTCTTGGACCATCCTGGCAATCATCTCTCCATCATCCTCCATGATTGTGTAGTCTATTCGTGGTCGTTGTGCCTTCATCTTCTTGCACACACCGACATCCTGTACCATTGGTCTCTTAGCCCCCCTGGTTCCTTTGTGATGGGGTTTGGTGCAGTTTCTTGTGCTCCCTCAGCTAGTTTCCTCTATCCATTGGTCAGCTGGGTGGCTTATGTTCCTCCCTTATGGGTCCCTGGCTGCTTTGAGTTATCATCTTCCTGAGTTGACTTGGGTTAGCCCGTTCTTCGTCTCTTGGGTACTGGGATTTGTGGAGGCTGTGTCTCCACCTACACTGCCCCTCCTTCTAGTGTTTGTCTCGGTACTCCTATGGGTATAGTTGGAATCCTCCATTCATTAGGCCATTCGCTGATGATCATGTCAATATCACCCTCGGTGACACAATAGAGCATCTATAGCCACTGTTTATCTGGGTCCTACCTTGGTTGTATCCACATAGCATATCGCCTAGCCCATAAATTAGCGATGTCCTTGTATTGTGCGATAGCCTCTAGTGTTATTCTCCATGCTTGGTTGAAGGCTTCTTGTATCTCCCGTAGGTATGCTTCGAATACAATTTTGTTCTCCTTCTTATGCTTAGCTAGTGGCCCAGCTCTCAAGACGTGATATCTTACTCCCCTTGACTATGGTGTGGTAGCAAAGACATCGTATTCTCGTTCTCACCATCCCATGAAATCTATGAGAGTGATCATCCATGAGTAATGAAATTCTGTACCTACATCCTACATGTCTTTAAAGTCTATTTGGAACAAGTTTGATAGGTATGGCACCCAACTCATGAAGGTGCCTTCTGCGCACTGAGCTACAACAACAATGACTCCTACTGGTATTTCGTCTTTGCATCATTTTTGTAGCAGTTTGTAAGATAAGATCTTTGCGCCTAATTGTTTCATGGCATCGTTGATCCATTTAATTATAATGCCTCTTTTTCCCCTATCGATGTCGTATTTCTTCTTCATTTCTTTTGCCAATTCTTTTTCCTTGGACTTATCATCTAGAATCAGCACGGGATCCAAACCCCCAGTGGGTAGGCCTGTTATCTGTGTGATAAGTTCGACTGTTATGTGGACGAGTTTGTCCAGCCATATGTCCCCTCCATGCGTAACTGCTGATAGTTTTTTGATGCATGCCATCGCATATTGGCCTCTTCCAAAGTGTGGTATCTTCAACAACCCTAGAATTCTTGTTATGTCCACTCTAGTGGCCCGCTAGTGTGGTTGAGTGATGGTTTCTCCTAGTTGGTTCATGACTATTTTATGCATAAAGACCTATGGTACAAGATCTAGATATTTGGTGTCATCTGCTACATCATGGTCAGAATACTTGAGCTTCCCAACATGACCTAATAGCTGTGGGTCCACCTGTACTCCCTCTGGTATGCGAGGTAGCACAATCTCTGTAGCTGATTTCTTTCGGGGTGAGCTTGGTATCTGAATTCGGTCCTCCTGCCGCAATGGTTGGCTCGAGGTTCCAACAGCTTCTAGTTTCTCCTTCGCCATCCATTCTTCCCAAGCCGTGGCCATTTCACCTGTTGGTTCGGCCGAAAAAGAATCTGGGATGGGTCTTTGTGGGACGTCGGGTTGCACTTCTTCTTCTGGGTTTTGTGTGCTTCTAGTGGCTCCTATGGCCACTTCGACGTTCTTTTGTGGTATTTCCTAGTGGGTATCTTCTTATTTGTGTTGGGGCTCATGCGCTATTGTTGGTGTATCCTTTTCCATGGCCTCTGTTTGTGGTTTCAGGGCCTCCTCAAGTATGGGTGTGGACTCTACTGGAATTTCCTCTGGCGAAGGGATTTCATCAATATCGATGATTTTTGGTGGTTGTTGTTCTCTTTTTTCCGATGATCCTTGCGACCTTGTTTGAGCCTTGGTTGATCTAGCTATATGGCCTAGTTCCGTGAGATTTGGTGGTGCCATAATGGTGTCTGTCGAACATTTGAGGGGTTTGAATGGCTTTGGTGAGCTCTATGGTTTCACTTTGTTCGTTCTTGATGCTATTGCTCTTTTCCTATTCTCCTTCCGTGAATAGACTAACTGCTACTATGCTCGTGTGTTGTATGGGCTCATCATGAATCTTGTCGAGGATGCTTCCTCCATCATGCGATTAATGCACCATAATTGTAGGTTCAATGCATCCGCGATGATTTCTTACTTTCCATTATCCCTGCTCTACCGTCTCTAGTTGGCACATTTAATGTGGCATCCCATCCATCCTTGCCTTGCTTTAACTCTTCTTCTTGTTGTCTTATCATCCTTCTTTTTCCGTATTTCCTGCGTGTTTCCTTTTTTGATATGGTCTTTATCTTTTCCCTTGCTGGTTTTGTGTTTTATATGCGACTTTTCCATCATGTTATTTTCATGTTTTTTTTTTTTACTGAATAGTGGGTGGTCGACTGTCCTTGTACAGCTTCAGCCAACTCCCATTGACCATTCCTCTGAGGTATGCACATGATAGATCTCTTAACTGTACAAATCCTCCGTTCATGACAACTTTTATCTCGTATGGTCCTAGCCAATGCATTCTTATCTTTCCTAGGTGCTGTAACGCTTCACTGTCGTAGAGTAATACTAGATCTCCTTCCTTGAACGTCTTCCTCTTGATGTGGTGGTCTTGCCAATCTTTGTCTCTTTCTTTCTGTACTTGTTGATGGAATCTTGCCAAGATTCAGTCTTCCTCCATTGCCAATAGTTGATTCAGTCTTTCCTGTACTACACCTCGTTCTATCATTTGTGTAATGGATGCTACACATAGGCTAGGTATTAAAAATTCTAAGGGCACTACTGCTTCTTGAACATAGACTAGATTGAATGGTGTGTGGCCAGTCATCTTTTTACATGTGGTTCTATACACCCATAGTATTGCTGGTATCTTGAGATCCCAATCATCCCTATTGATGTTTCATATCTTTGTGAAGGCGTTTTCTAGAATTTTGTTGAAGGCTTCTACCGTGCCATTCGCATGTGGATGATACAGTGTGATTTTCTAGTGGTGAACTTCAAACTCTTCCATCATCACTCGGATGGTGTTGTTTATGAAGTGCATTCCTTGGTCTCTCATCAAAATTATTGGGCACCCAAATCTAGTAATTACCTATTCAAACAGAAAGTCTGCAACTGTCTCAGTGTTGCAATCTTTTACTGGCAAGTATTATCACCACAATGGGTGCAAGAAGACGCACAGTGATAATATATCTTGCACCCATTCTTTTGGTCGGTGGGTTAATAGGTCCCACGAAGTCTATATCCCATTTTTTGAATATCTGAAGTGTCACTTGTGGTCATAGTGGCATCTTGTCCCTTATGTTGGGTTTGCCTACCCTTTGACAGACATCACATTGCTGACAGTATTCTTTCGAGTCTCTGTGGATCGTTGGTCACCATAATCCTGGGCGTAGTAACTTCTGGACGGTAGATTTTCCTGCATAATTCCCTCTTGCTATTCCCTCGTGGGATTCTGCTAAAATCCTTAGTCGTTCATGGGCTAGTATGTATCTTTATAATATGTGATTTGCGCCCATTTTGTATAGATGTCCTACGATTAATTGATAGTCAGCTGCACGGGCTACCAGGTTCTTCTTTTGCATAATGGTATATTCTTGTGGCATAGTACCTGTGCTTAAGTACTGGATGATCTCTATGAAGTACTCATCAACAATCTATACTGAGAATAGTTGTGGATCTAGGAAGTTTTCTTCTAAATTCACGGGTTCCTGTCCATTTGTGACCCTCAATAGGTGGTCAGATCCTGCATTCAATTTTCCTGGTTTAACTATTACCTCAAGGTCAAATTCTTGAATAGTAATAACCATTGACAGATTCTCCCCCCCAACATTAGCTTGTTGAATAGGTATTTCATGGCTGAGTGATATGTAAACATCTTAAAGTGTTTTCCCAATAGGTAGTGTCTGTACTTCTGTAGTGCATAAACCATAGCTAGGACTTCTCTTTCTGTCATGTTATAATTCTATTCTAAATCTGATATTTTTCTGCTTGCAAACGCTATTGGGTGATCCAAGTATCCTGGTCATGGTTGCGCCAAGATAGCTCCAAGTGCTATCGCTGATGCATCTACATGTACATGGAATGCCATCTCCCAATCTAGAAATACCAATATTGGTGCGGTGACCATCTTTTCCTTTAGGGTATCTAGACCATGTTGGCACTTGTCATTCCATTGATACTTTGTATCCTTCCTTAATAGTTTTTCCATTGGCACTGTAATCTGCGCATAGCCTTTGATCAATTTCCTATAATATCCCGTATGTCCTAATGTTTCTCTATGTTGGCGGACTATTTTTGGTGCTGGTAGATTAACAATGACTGCGATTTTGGCTGAATCCACTAGAAAACCTTGTTTTCATACTATGTGTCCCAACAGTATCCCAAATGGTGTTCCAAATATGCATTTCTTGATATTCAGTGATATATGGCATTGTCTGCATTTTTCTAGCATTAGTCATAACACTTCCACATGGTTTTTTAATAGGCTATAGACCGTCCAATCATCCAGGGATACTTCGAGGAATTGATGGATGAATTCCTTAAATGTTGTGATGACCACTCTAGAAAATATCGTGGGTGCATTCTTCAGTTCAAATGGCATGAATGTATACCGATAAGATCCCCACTCTGTCGTGAATGTGGTCTTGTGTCTATCCTCCTGTTCTATCTTAATCCGATGGTATCCTGAGAATCCATCGGTAAATGAGTAGGCTTTGTGGCCTCCTACGTTCTCGAGTACTTAGTCTATGAATGGTGTGGGGAATGGGTCGTGTAGGCATGCATCGTTCAACTTCCTCAAGTCGATGCATATTCTGATCCCTCTTCCCTATTTCTTGTCCTGTACTACTATCAGACTTATCCATTTTGATTCTTCGACTGGTTCGATGATGCCGACCTCAATCATCCTGTCGATGTCGTCTTTAACTTTCTGTTTATATATGGGATTCAATCTATATGGTCATTATTTAATGGGTCTCGCATCAGGTCTGAGTGTTATATTCATTTCTCCTAATTCTTTGACTATTCCTTTCATCCCTATAAAGGTTGTGGGAAAAAGGTTGTTGTATTTGTGCAAAAATTCTGTGATACTTTCTAGCGTCTGTTCGCCCCAGTAATCTCCAATGCTGACCATCTTGGGCTGCTCGATGGTCCCTATGTTAACCTCCTTTATCTTGATTGGTGTAGAGATGAACTCTGAATCTAGGGGTGGTCCTTCCACATCTCTCTCGCCTTCAAATTATTTGATCTGAATATCGCATGGATCGTCTTCATCCGGAGATTCCTCTTGTACATGGTAGCATGAAAGTAGATCCTTGATTGTCTACTTATTTCACTGTTGTACCTATGTGATAGTTTCTACTTCTAGTTCTTCAGTGAATATGACGTTTCTGATCCATTTCAAGGCCACATCTATGTTGGGGTTCTCATGGTTGAGTGAGAAAGTGACTGTAAAGTTCTGTTGGAGTGTTTCCCATGTCTTGGTTCCTTTATGCATTTCCTAGTTTGTATACCAATTCGATGATATGCCTTCTAAAGTATGAATGAAGTAGTGAGACCATTCCTCCGGTGGCGTCATTTTCCACAATGTTTTACATGACTCCATGTGCCTCCAAGCGTTTCATATTTCTTTTGTTTGTTACCTGTCTATCCTATGCCGAACCTTATGCACAGTAATCGCTTACAATGGTACCAATATGTGATAGTTTCTTTGTGTGCACCCCACCATCTGGAGGGTGTAGCCTTTAATTCTAAATCCAGTACTAGAAATCTCTGGTTTTCTCATACTTCATCTTCATATTGTGTCAAGAAAGTTTCCAAATCATTTAGCCCATGAAAGCTGGGTGGTTCTCTGATTTTTGTGCCAATCCACATTATTGCGTGGTCTATTCTGGCACACCTTATCATAGATACTTCGTGTAGTCTTTGCTGCTATTTTTCTAACCCAATCTCTAAGTCTGTTGCGCATGAAGTAATGATCCACCAACTGAGTACCTCGTCTATGGTTGGCTTTATATAATCTGCATCACACGCAGTTGTTCTGTACAACTGGTCGATCTCCTCTAAATACAGGCAAGTGGGTTCTATGAACTTCTCGCCTTCTGATGGGTTGAGTGGGGCTATGACCCTGTAGTCCCCTGACTCAAATGTCATTTTTCTAGTTTTTAAGTTAATTATGGCCTGGTTGTCGAATGCCCAATCCAAACCAAGTAGCGTTGGGTAAGGTGTTGTGTCGTCTACTATTTCGATGACTTCAAAGTCTTCCTTAGTGTGCACACCATCCAGATATACCATCACTCCTTTCAGTCTACCTATTGGTAGGACTCTATGTTGATTTTCTAGTTTTAATTGAACCATTGAATATCCCAGTGTAGGTTCTCCCATGCATTTCCATGTAGCTTTTGGTGGTACATTCACTACGGATCCTAGATCTAATATAATATCTCCCATATTGAAATCCCCAATGTTAGCGTTTAATCTAAATTCCCTACTTTTCTTCTTCATGTGTGTAGGTGGTTGACAGTTTTCAATTTTGGCTTCTGTTTTGTCTCGCTGCTACATTTTTCTAGGATGTTTTGCAATATTTTGACAGATGAAGGATCATTTAACATCTTGATGCATGATTGTAGAAAGTATTTGATCATACTTACTTGTTCCTCAGGTTTTATTTTGTTGGTATGGTCAAATGATGACAACATTTCATATTTCGAGGCTACCTTGCTCTGTTGTGCAGTCGGCGCAATTTTCTCCTTTTGAAATTCTTGTCGGGCTTCTGTAAAAATCTCCTTCTCCTTATGCACGCTGAACTACTTCTTGGGTTCAATGTTCTTTTTTACCTATTGGTTTTGCGTTGGTTCCTGTCGAACTGCGTCATTTCCTATTTTCATTCCTCCTCAAGAAACTATATTGATGTTCCGACAGTCATCCCTTGCTTCGACTGAAATCCACTGCACATTCTTTTTATTTTGGTTCCTTTTTTCCTGGATTTTTCCAGGTAATGTCCGACAGTCGTCCATATTGTGGCCCGATGCATGACAACATACAAGTTGCTGGTGGTAGTTGACACTCCCATGCATAATGTCATGTTTGCTGGCAAGTGTGACATGTGACGAGTCCTCTACCCTGTCTGAAACCTCCTCTGGCTTGTCCTTCTCCTCTATAAGCTACGCGGTCACCTCGTGGGGGGTTGTACCGTGGTCCCTGATTATACTACGCGGTCACCTCGTGGGGGGTTGTACCGTGGTCCCTGATTATACTGCTTGGTATTGTACTGGGGTTGTGTTGGGTTGTACTGCGACTACGCATTATTGTAAGGTTGTGGCATAGTATTATACTACTACTGCACCGTGTTGTATGGTGTTGGGGCTTGATTGAACTGTGTTGTTTCCTTCCCAGTCATCATTTTTGTTTGTACCCTGTATGCATATGATGTTCTTTCCCACATCAACTCCATAGTTTGACAATCTTTGTCATCATGGCCGACTGACTTGCAAAAAGTGAAATGAGGTCTTGGGGACTATTTGGTATTTTTGCATCATTGTGCAGTGGTAAGGGTCATGACCTGGTTTCTTGCATATTTTGCACCATAATCCCCCCTGCGGTAGTGGGTTTGGCATCCTTGTCTCCATATACTGTGTGAATGTTGGGCATTCATTCTTATGGTGTCCTTCCATCCTGCAGGTAGTGCACCAAACGTCTTCTCATTTGTCCTTGTTCTTATTCTGGTTCAGCTGAAATGTTAAGTTCTTTAGATCCTTCTTCAGTTCTTTGATAGCTAGGTCCATCTGCTGGTACTGATTCTCTTTCAATTGCAAGGTTTCTTGCAGAGCCTCTACCTATGTCTGAAAATTTTGTTGTCGTAACAGATATTTTAAGTGTGGGAGTAGTGAGTTGACAAACAAGTGTCGATGTTGCATATCGTTCATAAGGTATTTTAACTTTCCTTTTAATCACTCGAATCTTTGATCAATATCCCATACCGATTCTCATGGTTTCTATCTTATTTCGATCATCTCATTCATGTATTGATCCTCTGAGATCGGCTTCTAGAAATCATTGATCAATAGTTTCTTAATGTCGTCCAGTGTCCTTATCATTCTGAGAACATTGTTTGTGTCTAGAATCATGTACCAGTCTAGTGCATGGTCCCTTAGTGTGATTGCTAGCTACACGAGTTTAGTGTCTTCATCAGTGACCTACTTTGCTTCCCAGATCTTTGTGCAAATGAATATATGCTTCTTAGGGTCTTCTATTGCTTCTCCTCGAAACTTTGGTAATCTGATAGTAGGATCATGTCCTACCATTCCAAATACTAAGCTACTCCCTCCTCCATGTGCTGTAGATACTTGACTAAGGTTGCCTGAAATTTCTCCTCCAGTTGTTTCCCTTTGTTTTGATGTACTTCTTGTTTTCAGACTTCCTCCGAACTTTGGTTGTCTAAACGGGGTGTTCTTTTTGGTGTATTGGTCGCACATGGGTTTATGGGTTCCACACTGACATTAATATTGAAGGGATGGTTGTCTTCTCCTCCTTCTCTTGGGCCTCTTGTTTTCCTCTTGTATGTGGTGTGCAGAATTTCCTCAATTTGCTCCACAGCCTGGATATCCTCTACCTCTTCCTCGTCACTGGCTAAGCCCTCCCTCTCGGCTACGAATATCTTCTTAGTATTCACCTTATATTGGTAGGGTGCTCCGCTACACGTCGTTATTGATGATGCCAAGATCCACTTGAGTTGGTCGTCATCCATCAAGATCAGGTCCAAGGGTTCCTCCTCCTTCTTATTTGTATCCTGCCCTCCTTCCATTCCTCCTCTCTCTGTCAGTGCTTCCCCCCTTCCCCCATGCACGCAACGAAGTCTGGCTATCTGATTCCATTGTCATTACACCTTTGTTATATAGCAGTATCTTGATAGAGGTATATAGTGATCGGATGTACCTTCCTCTAGGTTCTCGTAGGAACTCTTTCTCGGTTGTGTTGTATGAATTTGTTGTGTCTACAATGAATTTTTTGATAAAGCCTGCAACAATACTATCAAGACAAAAGTTGATTACATAGGTGAATTTGTTGTTCACTTGCTGCAGTTGTTGGATATGTACTGGATTCCAATCTAGATGTTGAATATGGTTCATCATGTGGTTATCCTTTAACCTTAAGATCCACTCTTGCAGTAGATGCGGAAAATCACAGAAAAAAACTTCGTGTAAATCCGTAAATATGTATTTATCCAGGTATTTATGCGGTGTGATCCTGGGGTTTCTGTTGTATTTCTGTGCAAACTCTAGATTTTTGGTTCTCAAATAGCCCTCGATTTCTTCTCTCGTGGGGTTCCAAGGTCTCAACATCCCCTTCTAATGGCTCATTTTTCTTCCTTTGGTTCTTTATTCATTCCATCTCATCTACTTAGTCCTTTCTTCTTCCTCTTAACATGACAACATAACTATTTGTTGGTTCTCTCTTCCCTTCTCAGGTTGTCTAAGTTATTGACCCAGGGTTCATGTCATTCGGGGTTCCAACAAAGCCTTTAAAACTATCAACCCTCTTGGTAAACCAGAAGGCAACAAAGTGCCCAGAAAGAGCTGCGCAGTCTCACCCGAGATAGCTTTAAATGGGTGGCTATAAGACTCAGGTGTTTATAGCCTAGGATAGAGTAGGGGATAGGGGTTTCTCGGATAGGGTTAGATACCATGAGTTGTAAGGGAGAGTACTTATTCCTTGGATTCGCATACGAATATCCCACAGTTTAATTAAAGTTAAGTATAAGTAGATTCATAACAATGTATTAACACATTCATCAAGTTTAACCATCAATTGTTTAAATAAAGAAGAGTCATGCATACATTTAACACATTACACGATAATTACCATGGTTCACCCCCTCCTAGGCTACGTCCACAAAGAGTTGGCTCTTGGCTCTTGTATTATGATAGTTCTGCATTTCCGGTGCCTCACGCTTACATTTCTCCACAAAACTAGGTAAGATCTATGTGAGGCGAACTATATCACACCAGGCTCCACGGCCTGTGGTCTAATCCTCATATCTACCTCTCCTTGAGTATCCTTTCTCAACAACTTACAAAATCAATCCGTACCACTCAAAATATTACAGAGAATCTCTAACAACTACTAACTAACCCCCTATATGATACTTTTGTATCTATATTTATACATTTCAGGCTCTTCAAACTTTTATAGAATATTACAAAAACCCTAACCCTTCTTACATTAGGTCTTTCACCCATACGCGTGCTACTCCTCCTCTAGCTGTTGCTTTCCTTTGTTCATGCTTTATTGCATGCACGCGTGCTACTCTTCTTCCATTTGTTACTTCAGTTTTCTGCACGCCTTTTTTCCCACGATTGTTCTTCTTTCCTCTTCGGCCTGGTGCCAACACCTGCATACATATGTGAGATGCATGTTAGTTAGCCAACGTTTACCTCCAAAAGTTGCAAAAAATATAAAATTGCAAGGAATTTGGTGGAGTTTACAGGATATAGAGGGTTTCCTAACCATTTTACCCCTTGTAACCCATCCCTAAACCAAATAACCATATTTTTCTCATATAAAAAGAGGTCTTGGGGTGTCATTTGACAAGACAAGAAAGAGAATAAGAACACTCTCCCAAAATCCCTTCCCCTTCTTAGCCCAATTTTTGCATCCCATTTTCCTTGGTTTTGGTTTATCTATTTTTCGAGCCTTGGATATTCCTTACGAAAAAGGAACCCCCTAGGATTCCATAGTTAATCTCTTTTCAGACTCTCTAATTATGAAAATATTGTCAAGTGACCTTGTTCCTTTCACACTCATTAATTGCTCTAGAAGGAATATCTATTTGGCATAAGTTTAACCCTTTTTTTGGTTAATAGATTATCAAGGAAAAAGGTACGCCTCGGGAGACATGTCTCACTGGGAGAGTTCTCCTAAGTTATATTTTATACTTTTTTGGGATAAGGAGACTAGATTCAGAAAAAGGCTATGATTCCATAGTTAATCTCTTTTTAGACTCGTTAAAATTGAAAAGATAGCCGAGTAATATTGTCTCAATCACACTCGTTAAAATGGTATTGAAGAGACGTCCTTTTAGTATAAGTTTAACCATTTTTTGAACTGAATGGACTAATTACAAAACAAGAACACTTTGGAGTCATATTTTAGTGTTTTTCATAATCTCTAAACATGAAAAACCAATGAACTTACCTTCTTTGGGCTCATAAAAATTCACATGGAAGGATTTGTGTTGTGTCATACTTAATCGCATCTCATGTCTCATCCTTATGTCTTTGGCCTAATTACAGATTCATGTTGCTATTAACTGAACCTTCAAAATAATTCCTTAAATGTAAGCCTTGTAGCACTCTTTGCCCTTGCAATCTAACACCTTGACCCATGGAGGAATTTTCTCGAGTGTCCTTATATTTCACATGTCTCCTTGCATTGAGCATCAGTATGTTCTATGCGCTTGGAAATAGTTTTATTTCCCATGACACTCGTTCCTTCTTTGTAACGTAGAATTATTTTATTCTTTTTTAAGCTCGTTCAAAATTTGAAAAAGACAAAAAAATCAAATATTCCAAAAAGAGGAGACATGATATACATTTTCTTTTTTTGGAAGCAAGATAGTCACCCTTAGAAAAAGCACATCCTTCCCTTTGTTTTCCAAGCATTGGGATCCAGTATGACCTTGGCAAGTTGTTCTTGTTACATAGATCTATGTTCTCCTCTCTTTGGTTACTATTCCAAACATATGGAAAGTTTGTGGTGCCTCCTATATCACAAACTTATGTCAATATTACACTGCCTGAGTCTCATTATTTTTTCATTATTTTGTCTAAGGGAAGTTTTATCCAACCTAAGTTGGCCATTCTACGATTTTATCTCTTGAATTTCATGAGTTGGCCATCCTGAGAGTCCAGTCAAGTTCAAATTCAAAATCAATGAAGTTGTTTTGCCTGATGATCGAGATCCTCTAGTATTTCCTCGATGACATGTTGAAGACCTCAAGGTAGTGAGTCTTACACTACTATTGTACACCTACTTGATATTTTCAATATCTTGAAGTTTTTTATAGAGTGATGAAGTCTTCATATCCATCCACATGCATTGACACTTCTTGAATATGCATATCATATTGTACTTGTATATCTTCAAATGATCTTGAGATGTAGATCCGTTGTGTATTATTCGCAGTTGTACGTTATATGGAAATTTCTTCTAGTAGTCATATGTGACAAGGATATGTAGTTTACATGATTGGAAACCATGCTTAGTTTATCCCGAGAATGGGTATGCCTGCCTCAAAGAGATTATTATTATTTTTGCAGATGACACGCTCATGAACACTTGCCTTGGGCTCACTCAACTCTATGCCTTCCCACTGTGCAAAGATATTGTAATGTATTTCAGCCATCAGTTTCTCTTCTAACCTCACACATTAGGGGGCATCTGTTATATTTCAAAAATGCCTTACCTATGCATACAAGACATTGGACTTTCCACTTACAGACTTTGACGAAATATTGTTGAGACTGCTTCTTAAAAAACTATTTTTTGGATAGTGTACGCACCTTGTTGCACTAATATCCCACGTACATACATGTTTTTCATGCTATTTATCCAACGTACATACATGAGTTGCATGCTAGTTAGCCAATGTTTACCTCCAAAATTTGAAAAAAATATAAAATTGCAAGGAATTCGACAGAGTTTACGGATATAGAGGGTTTTCTAACCATTTTACCCCTTGTAACTCATCCCCAAACTGAATAACCATATTTTTCTCATATAAAAAGAGGTATTGGTGTGTCATTTGACAATACAAGAAAGAGAATAAGAAAACTATGCCAAAATCCCTTCCCCTTCTTAGACTAAGTTTTGCATCCTGTTCTGAGTTTTAGCCTCAACATTGCCCTCCAATTCTTTCTCCTTATAAAACCCTTTCTCCTTACCTAAGTGATAAGTTGGTTGCAAGAAGCTAGCATGAGATTGATGCACTTGGAGCCACGGTAGAGGAGCCCAGACTTAGTTTGTGGAGCAGCTGCCGACAAAGGTTGTAATCATTTTTGTCTTGAAACTTAATAAAAGAGTTTGTCCTTGTCCCAAAATATTATATTTGTATTCTTTTATTGATTTATGAATTTATATATATATATATATATATATATATATATATAAACCTTGAAAAAAATAAGTAGAGATTTCATGTGTTGTAGCATTGTTTTCCTAATCTTTTGCATGTCATCTTTGGGAGGAGACCCCAATCTAGGAGGTTGCAACAAGCGAAAGAGGTCTACGCCAACCTCAAGGACTGGAGGTTCACCCATTGACCCTCTTTCCTCTCTCTCATCATTTTTCTTAGATATTTTTTGGGGTAGCTTAAGGTTAAAACAATCTTTTAAGGAAAGTCAACACTTTGCATGTACCTAGACCTAGTATAGGGGGATTTTCCTCGTAGTAGTGACTAATCCAAAAACTAATCTCATGAAATTGAAGTAAATTCAAATGAAGATGCTATCATTTTGTTGAAGAAGTTGAGGAAGGTCCACAGATCTGTGATCACATACACAAGATTGATACATGACTAAAGGTATGCCTTCTATTTGTTCTATTTTGATGGTTATGTTATATTCTTAAGGAATATCTTGGATGGTTTGACACAGGCTTAAGGAATTCTCTTGGCACATGGTTTGAGGAATATGTTGATGATGTTGAGAATATGTATGAGATATGATCTTAGTGATCTTAGCATATTATTGAGTAGACCTGGATTTTTGATGATGATGTTGATGATGAGATATCAATATCAGTGACATATACAGTGACAATGACAAATACAATGAAAGTGAAAGAGACAATGTCAGGCTGATTATCAGTGATAGGTTGATTATCAGTGACAAGTTGAATCTATACTTATAATTCAGAGGGGGAGGAAGGGTAAAGGAAAGGGTGTTGTATCCTCCTTCTGGTTGGAGATGAAGAACATAGGGTGTTGGAGCTTCCTTCAGGTTGGAGCCTCCTTCCAGTTGGAGTTAGAGAATTTGGCGATTTGTAGATTCCTTAAGGTTGGATCCTATAAATTAGGGGGTTAGAGCCTTCTTCAAGTTAGAGCTGGAGAATTTGGGGAGTTGTAGCTTCCTTCAGGTTGGAGCCTATAAACAGAGGGTTGGAGCCTCCTTCTAGTTGGTGTTGGAGAATATGGAAGTTGGTGTTTCCTATGAATGTAATGTTTGATATATATAAGAAATCATTCTATGGTTTTATCCCATTTTCGTTTCCACATAAAATTCTTGTGTACTATGCATCTATGGTTATGTGTTGTTGAATTTCATTTCTCATAATATCTTGAATGAAATCATAAGTGATAAATTGTTGATGAATTGATGCTTACATATTCTTGTTAAAAGTATTAAAATCTGTATAATATTGATTCAAACCCCTCTCAGTATTCCAACAATTGGTATAAGATCAAGTTCCTTCAAAATCAGTTTAACCACTGGACGATATATCATGGATTTCACTAAGAATGGAGTGCCAAGGTTTGATGGTCAGAATTATTCCTTCTGGAATAAAAGGATGAATTTTTTTTTGACAAGAATAAGGATTTGATGTTGGGAAATAATTAGTAGACGAATATATGACACCTTCCACTCCTCCAATGGACGAAGATGGAAGGAGACTCAGTGAAAACAATTTGAAGGATAAAAGTACTATTATAGGTAATCTAGCTGATTCAATATTTGTCATAGTTGTGCATTGCAATACTGCAAAGGATCTTTGGTAAAAACTTCAAAAAATTTACGAAGGATATTCCAAAGTAAAAGGGGACAAGATTTAAACCTATAGAGATAAATTTGAACAACTGAAGATGAAGGAAGATGAAGACGTTAGAAATTACTTTCTGTGAGTTGATGAAATTGTGAACTCTATCAAAGTATTGGGAGAATAAGTTAAAGGCCCAGTGGTGGTTTAAAATGTACTAAGGTCTCTTCCACTGAGGTTTGATTGAAAAATTTCATCCCTAGAAGAAAGAGAATATATTTCCATGTTCAGCATGGACAAGTTACATGGAATTATTATAGCTTATGAAATGAGAATAGAGCAGGACAATCCATCCAAGAAGAAGAAACGTTCAAATCATACAAGAAGAAAAATAAGAATAAGAAAAATCCAAAGTTAGGTTGTAGTTATAGCGATTATTCAGATGAAGATGAAGAAATGACCAACTTCGTAAGGAAGTTAAAGAAAGGAACTGACAAGTACAAAGGTAAGATTCCTTTTAAATGTTTTAATTGTGGTAAAATAGGTCATTTTTCTAATAAATGTACATATGCTAAGAATAAAGAGAATGATGAAGAAGAAATTTCCAAGAAACAAAAGAAATATAAAAAAGGAGACAAGAAAAGGAAAAAAAAAAAACCCTTCAAGAAAATTCTCTACTCAAAAGAGGATAGATCTTGATCAGATGAGGATGATGATAGAAACAATGATTCAACAAGTGTACAGTTCATGTCATTAGAAAATGATGAATAATATTATGAAGAAGAACATGAAGTAGATCTGAGAGAGAACTAATCCATGCCTTAGATGAGCTAAAAAGAGAAAGGAAGAAAAACAAATCATTCAAGGAAGAATTACTCAAGATAAAAGAGGATTCTCAAAATCTCAACTCTATAGAATATCATCAGATGATTATGAACCTAAAATTCCAACTGGAAGAAGCAAAAACGATTGAAGAAATACTAAAAATCCAACTAGAAGAAAAAGAGAAAGAGAATGAGAACTTGGAAGCATAAATAGTATCAGTAAGGAAGGATCTTTATAAGAAGGACATGCAATAGAACAATATAAAAATATTAGATGAAATCATCAGTAGTCAAAGGCCATACTATGGCAATTCCAGACTGGGATACAAATAAACACATAATAAGAAGGGTTCGAGCTCCATGAGAAAACAAATAGAAGAAAAAAAAATAATTTATGTAGAAGTCATTAGAGGTCCCATTAAGAAGGAAGAATGCAAGATAAATCAAGAAGAAGATTACATAAGAATGAAACCACATAAGAATATCCATATTTCAAAATCAACAACAAACTATGGAAATAAATCAAGAAAACAATTACAAAAGAGAAAAACCATTCAGAAGATATCCTACATCCAGGTACCAAACTATTTTTCTTGGTTTATGTTATTCTTGTAACAGATTTGGGCACAAGGATATAAATTGTAGAACCTATACAAAGAATAGAAGAAATTATGAAGGCTACTCTAGAATGAATCATCTCAAAAAACATCATGAAGCATACAACAAAAACTATAACATTTTTGGCTAAATAAATGATGAGGTGGAATGTTATAAATTCAACAATTTTGGACACATGGCCAAAGATTGCAGATTGACAGTTCCTCCAAAGGAACCAAAGTAGGAATTCAATAGTCATGTAAAATAACCATCAAAAATATGGATAAGGCCAGATAAACTAAATATTGAAGAATGTTCTATTTCTCTAGAAGCCCAAAGAAAAAGAAGTGATTGGTATGTTGATAGTAGTTGTTCAAAGCATATAACAGGTAACAAATACATGTTTGTAGCTATGAATAAAGAAAGAGATGGATTTCATTTGGTAATGATAACTCAACCAAAATTATAGGAAAAGGTATATTCAAGCTTGGAAGCAAAGATGCCATGGTAGAAAATGTACTACTTGTCAAAAATATCAAGCATAATCTAATAAGTGTGATTCAAATGTGTGACTAGGGACATACTCTTCTATTTGACTCAGAGAGGTGTGAGATAAGAAAAGAAGGATCAGGAAAATTGGTGGCTATAGCAGTAAGGACTCCAAACAACATATAAATTTTAAATGATATTAGAAAGGAAAGATGTTTCTTAGGAAAGGAAAATGAAAGTTGGCTTTGGAAAAAAAGAATGGGACACATGAACTTTGACAATCTTGTCAAGATTAGCAGAAAGAAAGTGGTAAGAGAGATGCCAAAAATTTCAAAACCAATCAATACTATGTGTAAGAACTTTCTACATGGAAAACAAATAAGAACTGAGTTTAGAATGAAGGAATACTCTACAAAAAAACCATTGGAGATTGTGCACATTGATATATGTGGACCAATGAGAAGAAAAGGACTAAATGGAGAACAATACTTCATACTACTTATTGATGATTTTACAAGAATGACTGCAGTCAACTTTCTCAAGAAAAAGTCAAAGGCATTTGAATTTTTCAGGATATTCAAAGAGATGGTTGAAAATGAGACTGTTTTGAAAATCAAGTGCTTGATATTAGATAATGGAGGAGAGTTCACATCAAAATAATTCATGTACTTTTGTTAAGATCATGGAATAAAAATACAGTTCTCAGCGGCTAGGACACCCCAACAAAATGGAGTAGTTGAAAGAAAGAATATAACTATAACAGAAATGGCCATAACCATGTTGAAAGATTCCAAGTTGAGTAATGTATTTTCGGTACAAGAAGTTTACACAACTGTTCATATAATGAATAGAGGAATGCTTAGAAGTAACAGCTACAAAACTCCATATGAGTTACGGAAGGGAATATCAACAAACATCAATCATTTTAGAGTATTTGGAAGCAAAGGCTACATAGAAAGAGAATATGACATAGTTGGAAAATTCGATTCTTGAGTTGATAAAGGAATATTGGTTGGATACTCAAGAAAAAGAAAGGCATACAAATGTTCCAACATAAGACTCAACAATATAGTGGAAAGAATAAATGTAAATACTAATGAAACAATTGTGTCTAGGATCAAAGAAGAAAGAAAAAATTCTAAAGAGTAGGAAGCATAAGAAGAACTAAAATAAGAAGAATAAGAAGAAGAGAAGCCGTTAGAATCATAATAAGAAGAAAATGACTGGTACAACTTTATAATTCCCTCTAGGACACTTAACTGTTGGGTTCAGAAGAATAATCCACCAGAACAAATTAATGGAGATAAAAATGCAGAAATAGAAACCATAGGAAGAAGACGAGTACATACATGAGAACATATACACCTACCATTGTTATCCATAGTTGAAACCAACAACTTTGAGTAACCCAATAATGATGAACATTAGATCAAGGCCATGGAAACATAATTGAATCAAATAGAGAAGAATGAAACATGGGAACTGGTTCTAAGAACTAAGTACAAAAATGTAATTGGTACAAAATGGGTGCTCATAAACAAACCAAACGAATATGGACAGGTAACCAAAAACAAGGAAATCTTAGTATGAAAAGGACAAGCTCAAGTTGAAGGAGTAGATTTTGAAGAAATGTTTCCCCCTATTTCCAGAATGGAATAAATCAGAATGATCTTGGCCTATGAATGTTCCAATAGAATCAAATTATGTCAGATGGATGTAAAATCAACATTTCTAAATGGTGAATTAGAAGAAGAAGTCTACATTGAACAACCAAAAGGGTTTCTACTGTCATAAAGAGAGAATTATGTTTGCATATTGAAGAAATCTTTGTATGGACTTAAGGATGCCCCTAGAGCCCAGTATTCAATATTGGACAAGTATTTACAACAAAAATGATTTAGAAAGGGTAATGTAGATAGAAATATCTACGTAAAGGTTGATAGGGACAACATACTTATCATTGAAGTATATGTGGATGGCATTATCTTTGGAAGTGATGATGAAAAAACGAGTAAGAAGTTTTCCCAAGACATACAAAATGAGTTTGAAATGTCACTACTTGGTGAATTGATGAAGTGATGATGGAAAGATGAGTAAGAATTGTTTCCAAGACATGCATAATGAGTTTGAAATGTCACTACTTGGTGAATTTATGAAGTGATGATGACAAGATGAGTACGAAGTTTTCCCAGGACATACAAAATGAGTTTGAAATGCCACTACTTGGTGAATTGAATTTCTTTTTGGGACTTCATATATCTCAACTGGATGATGGTATTTATATTTCCCAAACCAAGTACATCAAAGAAATGTTGAAGAAGTTTGAAATGGAATATTGAAAACCCGTAAGTACTTCTATGGTGACTGGTTGCAGGTTGAGTAAAGATGATGAATCTAAGGAAGTGGATCAAAGACTATATAGATCAATGATTGGAAGCTTACTCTATGTGACAACATCAAGACTAGATGTAATGTAAGCACTTGGACAGGTTTCTAGATTTCATGAAGAACCAAAGGAAACTCATGTGTTGGAAGTAAAAATAATCTTTAGATATCTTAAAGGGACAACATAGTTTGGATTATGGTATCCAAAAGGGAATGAGTTGACTATGGTCGCCTACATAGATGCATATTGGATAGGAATAATTGATGATCGAAGAAGTACTAGTGGAGTAGCCTTCTACTTGGGTGACTGTCGGGTATCCTAATTAAGTAAAAAGCAGTCCTCAGTATCATTGTCTACAACAAAAGAAGAACATATTGCAGCAACAACATGTTGTACTCAGGTTCTTTGGATGAAATTTTTTTTGCAATAAATACAAGTAAAATATGATGATATCATCTCTATACTCTGTGAAAATACCAGTGTTATAAGTATCTCCAAGAATATAGTGATGCATTCCAAGACCAAACATATTTTGATCCAGTTTCAATTTCTGCGGGAAAAAGTTACAAAACAAAATATCAAGTTGGAGTACATTGGGACAAAGGAATAGATTGTGAATATCTTCACCAAACCTCTCCCAAGAGAGACATTAGAGTATCTTTGATAGAAAATTGGAGTAGTTTCTTCCCCATAGTGATCTACACAACATTTTGCAAAGAAGAAACAAGAAGAGAAATCACAAGGAAGAGTTAAACTAGGAAGATTAGATTGTTAAATGATTATATCACTAATGAATTATTTTTATATATGTTAGTGGTTTACATCATCAAGAAGCACCAATGGACAAAAAACACCGGAGGAGAGACAAAAAAAGAGCAGGCAAGAAAATTCAGAAGCATGAATACTGGGAAAGAGATTTTCAGAAGAAGGTATATTGTTAGGTGGATTTACCATTTTCCATTAATGTCAAAGGGAAAGAGAAATAATAGAAGCATGAATATAGGGGGAGCATTGGTCGCAGAGAGATCATGAGTGTTGCCATCAATGCCAAAGGGGGAGATTGATGGAAAATTGGTTGTCATTGATGTCAACTTCATAAGAATTCTAGAAGCCTCTAGAAGTTATGGGTATAATTGAAGATGTCTCCAAAGTGGACCCCTTATGGCATAGCTTTAGGAATGACCCTCATAGGAAGATTCTTTGAAGAAATCTAAAAGAATCCCATAGATGTGGTCATGAATATTGAAGTTGTTTGAGGAAAAAGAGGATGATGCACTCTACTAATGATATAGATTTATAAATGGAACAGAATGAAACACAGATGTATAGCAATGAAACACATAAAGACACATTAAAAATGTGAATTCTATTAGTAAAGAGAATATGTTGAAACTGTAAGAATGTAGAATGAAACAAAATTGCTCGATTGGTGGTAGCTTATCTCTAAGAAGAGATGTGAAGAATGCACTCATTCACAAGAAGATGAGTATAATGAGGCTCCCAAGGCATTTTTTTAACATCAAACATAAATGAGAAAACCATAAACATCCAAAACCATAACCTCGGGAGATGAAACACCAAAAGGTTTGTGGGCCCTGATGGGGGTAGTTGATACATTAACTTCTTGAGGGCGTAACATTTGCATACGATCTTAGTTTTGAGCACTCGATACACCATTGGAAAGGTATAGCCGAGGAGTAAATATTTTGTTTAGCTTAGAATATACCTTTGGCTACATGCTAGGCACTTCCAAGCCTAAAAAATGTCATTTGGGGCCTCAAAACGACCCCAAAAGTTTGAGACCTGAAAAAATGCAAAATAAATGCCAAAATTGAAAATGTTGTTTGAACCAATGGAATAGGTGGGTGGACACCAATATCCACTTGTATCATTCCTCATCCCTTAGGAATAAATGGTCTCCATTGCGTTGAACACCCCCATCATATGGGGAAACGTCTACTGAACTTGGCCCCGGGTGAGCCACTTGCCTTGGCGTAGGAGCTTCCCTAATTTGACAACCTGATAAAGATGGATCCTCTATGGGTGAGTGCCCTTAATATGCGTGCCCTTGATCTCATCAATGGTTGCATGTTCCATGCATTTAGGGTTGATCTCTTTCAATGTCAACTTCTTTGCAATATCTAATGTGTCCAATAATGGTGGGAAATATGGTCCAAGGAGGTACACATTGAACATTGGGTGTAGGACAAGGAAGGGGGGAATAATTATCTCAAAATAATCGTCACCCACAACCTTGGTGATGGTGTAAGGTCTATAGAAAAGTGGATGAAATTTGTGTGACACCCGATGTTGACCATGGTCACATTATTTGTAATTAGCATTGGATTTTTGTAAAATATCATGGACCTATTGTTGGATGTGCTGAATCCGTTCAATAAAATTGGTGTCGTTGTCAGCCTTAGATTGAACATGGAATGCTTTTTCCTATGTGGATGAAAGGGGAAACACGATATCAATGGGACCCAATGGTTGAAATTTGAACCTCACTCGAAAGGGACTGTGGTTGGTCAAGCTATGAACGTTTCTATTGTAGCTGTGTTGAAAATATGGGAGACTATCATCCCATGTGTGTGGATGTTTGGAATTGTACATGTGAATATTTTTGGAATTGTACATGTGCGAATGTTTGGAATTGTACATGTGCAAGATATTCACAATCATTATGTTGACGACCTTTGTCTATCCATTAGTTTGGGGGTGGAAGGAAATGGATTTGGTGAGCTTGGTGTCCAACAATGACCTGAGGTTGGACCTGAATTTCCTTAGGAACTTGTTGTCCCTATCTGATATGATGGTCTCTGTTATCTAGAAGTGTACCCATACCCATTCAAAGAAGATATTGATAGTGGCCACTGTTGTGATATTCTTTTTGCAAGTTGTTAGGATGGTCATCTTAGAAAACCAATCAACCACGAAAAAAGCACAGTCATTTCCCTGCTTGATGGAAGGAAGGCCTGACATGTAGTCCATCAATATGGATTCCCATGGCTTGTAGAGAATAGGCATAGGGGTGTACAAGCCTTGCTTCCATGGATGATTTTAGGGGCTAAATTTCTCCCATGGGATAATTTTCCATGGTTTTTCCCAAAAAACGATTCGCTATTCTAAAAATGATTCACCCAAATTCTATATGATAGAATTATTTTACCTTAAAAATCACCATAATTTTATACAAACTATATAAAATCCTTAGAAATTTGAATATATTTACAAAAATATCGCAAACATTTTATGGTTTGCATATGAAGGGTTAGTAATATTCGCCAAGGTTTCTACATTTTAAAATAAATTTCCATCCTTAAAATCATCCCTGCAAGTTGCTTCTTAGTGGTTGGTTTGGAAATGTAGGCAATGCATGAATTGATATGCCTGCTGACGTCCTGGCGTGGTTTCAACCAATAGAAATGCTTTTATAGCACTGTCATGTTCTTTTCCATGCAAAAATGTCATGCCATTTGACTATAGTGAGCTTCCCAAATTATTTTTGCACGCTTGCTTGAAGGAACAAAAAGGTGGTCCAAATGGCATAACAGTCCATCCTGAAGATGAAAGTTAGTGACAGTCACACATGTTCCCAACATATGGTAAGTGGTAGAGAATTTAGGATCATTCTTGTAGATTTGGGGCCACTAGGATGCCTCATGGCCACAAGAGTGGAGCACCATGGTTAAGCTTGCAACTGGAGGTTGACTGAGGCAATTAGTGACATGATTGGTGCTCCCTATCTTATATTTTATGTTAATATGCAAATGTTGCAAGTATTTTTCCCACTTTTGATGGTGGTCGTTCTACTATTTACCTTGTGTTTGTATGAACTACATAGGCTTGTGATAAGAATGGATGATTGTCTCCTACCCAAGAATGTAGTGCTTCCATTTTCGATAGTATTGTACAATGAAATACATTTATTTGTCATGGGTGGGGTACTTATGGATGGCATATGGAATTTCATCACTATGAGATGCCACTAGATGACCATGCTGAGTGAGAACTGTGCCCATGGCATAATCTGAGGCATCTGTCTCAATCTCAAAAGGTTGTTGCAGATCAAGTAAGGAGAATACTGGAGCTGAGCACAAGTGATTTTTTAGATCATTGAACACTTGTTTTTAGGACTTCCCCCACATGAAATTTTCCTTACCACCACCCTTGGTCACTTGGATAAGGGCCCATGCAACATGGGAGAATCCCAACATGAACCTGCAATAGAAGATGGCAAGTCCTAAGAAACTTCGAAGCTCGGTTAGTGTGGTCGGGGCTAGCTAGTCACAAAGGAATTAGATCTTCACTAGATCCACATGCACACCATGCTCATTAATAATGTAGCCTAGGTATTGGACCCTATTCATGCCAAAGGATGATTTTTCCAAGTTATCATATAGATTGTGTTGTCACAGAGTGAAGGACCTAGTGAATATGATGCAAGTGTGCTTCCCAATTCTTGTTGAATATGAGGATATCATCCAGATATACCACCACAAAAGAATAGTTGAAGGGCTATAATATATCATCCATCAATCTCATGAAACTTTTTGGATCATTTTTCAAACCAAAGGGCATGACTAGCCATTCTAAAATAAATTCTTTGGACTTGAAATAATTCTTCCATACATTAGTCTATTCTATTGGGAACTGGTGGTAGCCAGACTTCAGGTCAATCTTACTGAAAAAATTGGCTCCCTTGAGCTGGTCAAGAAGGCCTTCAATTCAGGGAGATCGGTTAGCTGTGGCCCTTTTGAAGTAAATCTTGGATCTATCACTTGATTTCCTCATTTTCTAATAAAGTGTGATGATATACTAACCCATTGGGTAGAGGTGCACTAGGGGTTAGATCAATTGAATGCTTGACTTGATAGTGCAACGGTATGCCGATGGGAGAGGATAAAATGTCTTTGTATCCTTCCACGATCTTTCCCACCTATTTTTCCTATGTGGAGAGGCCATGTGCAGAGGTCATGGATGTGGATGCGACCTTCTGTTCACTTTTAGAGTGAATCATGAAGAGTACAAATTTATCGGTTTGGGAAATGACCTTCCTACATTGCTTAGCAGAGATCAAAGAAATGGTGGTAGGTGGATCTACCTTAGGTATCTTGTACAATTGTCTACCCAAAGTAATAATAACACTATGAGGTCTAGACTCATATACAACATGTCATTTCCACAAGTATGGTTGGCCTAAAAGAACATCACAAAATTTAAGAGGGGAAATCTCACACAATACCTCATCCTTGAAGGGCTTGTTGTCATAGTGCACATGAAATTGTTGGTTGAAGAAAATATCTCTTCCTTGGTGGAGCCACTTGATAATGCAAGGTTGTAGGTGTGATTTCATTGGTAGGTTCAACTTATTGACAACCTCTGTGGAGATCAGGTTATTTTAACTTCCGCTATCGACAATGAAATATAGTGGAGCACCTTTCACCCACATCTATGAGTGAAAAAGGTGTTCACCTTTCTCCAATTATTCTACTTCACTTGGTTGGACCTTGGTGGTAGAAATAGTGACACTGGGTTTTGCATCAATGATCTACTTCCTCTTTTCTATATCTAATTCAAAGTCTGAACCTACCTCTAATTTTGATGCTTTCATCTCATCCACCAACGAATGCTTCAAGCAACATTCATTGGTGTTATGATAAGGGATTTTATGGAATTCACACCACTTCCCAATGTCTTTCTTCATCTTCTCATTACCCTTCTTTTTTTGCAACATGGACTGGTTTTATTGAGGGGGTACATCCTTGATCTTTCCTTTGTTTTGTGGGTTGGGTCCTCCTTTTCCCTATTTCTTCTATGAGTAATTTGCAGATCCAAACTCCTTCTTCTTTTGTTTATATTTATGCTTGATTTTGATAGCATATCGATAAGACACACCTAGTGATGAGATGCCCAGAAAATATATTTATGTTTTGATGTATCTCTGCGGGCAACTGTGATACATGAGCACCATATGTCATTTGGATTCTTTGATACCTATCTTGGTGCACAAGGTATGGAAGATATATGTGAACTCTGGTAATGTCTGGTATCTTTCCTGTCACAGTGTGGTCCATTTCGTATAATAGTCATCGTAGCTTCCAATAGGGTAGTATTGTTCCTTAATAACATACCTAAAATAATCCCAAGTGGGTGTGACCAAAAATATTGTATATTATTCAATGTCATTTTTCTCACATTAAGTATCCCATTGGTCTTTGACATGGGGGACAACCTTAAGGAGAAAAAAGGTAATATTTCTCTATTGGAAAAATTATGGACCGAAAAATACTCTTCCAGTAGATTCAACAATTTATCTA
>ML833374.1:0-13357 GCA_009831015.1 Picea engelmannii
ATTATTATTATTATTATTATTATATGTATTGCAAAAGTATTTAGTAGCAGATTTTTATGTAGTGGAGAAGATTGAAATTAGCATCCATGAACTCATTCAAATAAGCATTATGGTCAACCTTATTCTTCACAAACTCAATCCAAACTTTAAACAAATGAAACCAAAATAAAAAATGCAAAAATAAAAATAAATGGAGTTTGAAAACGTTATAAAAGCAACAAGAATTGAAGGATGAGGAAAGAAATGACAAAGAAGATGAGGATTCAAGGCAACGGAGATAGTAATGGCTTGAATAGGTGATATCAGAGTTAACACCAATGTTGAAAATATACCTGAAGGGGTCGTGGGATGACCAGGACTGAATGGGTTGTATGTTAAGCCCTAAATAATGGCACTTTACCCATTAATTGGGGAATATTGCATTAGTATTTTTATTTTATTTATGTCGGCTTGGGTCCATTATTTGTAATTGTACCTCCTAGTCTCTTATATATACCAAGGATACTTTTTCATTTGTAATCATATTGTTTTTGTAAATTTATGTGGTGTATAAGGAGGTTGCCCCCTCAAAGAGGCTTACTATCTGAAATTATCTACTTGTCAAGGCATGGAGTAATTTTTCTTATGTTTTTATGCTATTTAGATATTTGTTTCTTGACATTTGGAATCAGATCTCAAGGTCTTGGGGTTTCGCTGCTACATCTGAGACACCTTGGAATTTTTGATACAGCTTGTTTTATGGGACATTTTATAAGGAACTCCTTGGGGGATATTTATTAAATGGATCAAGGTACTTTTGGTTAAAATATCAACTTCTTGAGCATTATACTTTAAGAGATATAGCCTGTGGAAGATCGGCTTCTTGAATCATCCTAAATTTAGTCATCTTGGAATTTTGGCCATAACATTTTTTCTGTGGTTATCAATATAGTGAAACTCAAAGGATATTTAAAGTAAATATCAAGGTATCTATGGTAAAAATTTGAGCTTTTGGGTCATCCTAAGTTTGGAGATACACCATGTGTAAGATAGGGTAGCTGACTAGTCCTATTAACTAGTCTCAAACATGTGTTCCACATAAAAAAGCGATATCTTCTTCGATGAGTATCCAAATTAAGTGAGACCAGTTGCATTGGAAAGTGGACAGTATGTAGTATTTCTGGTGCAAGTTTTAGAATATGATATCACATATTGTGCACTTGAAATGTTTTACAAGTACGCTCTCCTATAAAGGCCAAAAATCAGCAAGGTGTGGGGAAGTTGTTGATGCCAAAAAGTGCAACATTAAATTCCTGTCTGCAAATAAGTTGCATTGCATTACTACTTATATATTTTAAATAATAGCTAGTAGGTGGGACCCCTTTTTAAAAGAACAAGAAAAGGAAATGACCCCTCTTGTTAAAATTTGCACGCTGCATAAAGTATGGTTCATAGTTACATAACAAAAGAAGGTGTACGATTTGATAATAAAGGAAGAGAGGGTCTAACCTGGTTACATTTGAAAAGAGTGGATGTTTGGTATTTTATCAGTTTGATTCAAAGAAGAAAAATGTTTATTTCTTTAGACATTTAAAAGGTACACTTTATTGCACTTAGGCTTTGACATACTATCCAAACTCTAAGTTCAAACCTCATACGAACTTATGGGTACATTTGTTATGTACATGGGAAATTGATTATTATATTGTATGGTTATCCTCCATTAGAAAAGTATATGGGATATGTTTTAATTTGGCGCTAATTGGTTGATATTTGTTGGGCATATGATAGTTTATTTGATCCATGTTGAAATTGAAAGGCAGACTTTGGTTTTTGGATTGGAAATGGTTATTTTAAATAACAAAATGGATATAAGATGGTGGCGATCAATATGCAGCCTGCTGCAGAATATTTAAGACTGTGGTAGGTGGTATATACACCATGGGATATATTTTGGTTTATATATCTAGATAATCCAATGGTATATATATCAGTCGTCGCAGTCTTAAAACTCTGCAGCAAGCTGCATATTGATCGCCATAAGATGGTTGTAATGTTCTGTTGACATATGTTTAAAGTGGTTTTTGGAGATTAAGTACGCTCCTCCGTGAGTTTTGGTTGATAGCATTCAATGTTGAAGGATGGGGAAGCGACATGCATTTACTGCATGTCGTTCTTGCCCTTATCACGACGCTGACACCTTTCACTATGCATTTCGCACTTGGTTTTCGGCGCTCTGGTTAGTAAGTGTTTCAGTGTTTTTGACTTCTCGGTGAAGTTGTGGTTGCTCTCTATAGTTTTTAAGTGATTTCCTACAGGTATGTTTCTTTTCACTTTTCATTCATTGATACCTTTTCTCTATTCTTCTTAAAATCGACTTGTTTTCTCTAGGGTTTTGCATGCAGACTATGTTTGGCTTTCCAAAGATTTAAGTGAAAAATATGACAAAGTTTGTGAAGTTTCTAGTGTTGGTTGGAAATGGAAAAATGTATTTTGACTTGGATTCCTCTTTCTTTTGGTATAAATGGAATCTGAAGCGGTATTGTGGTTTGGCATTTTGGTTTTTGAAATATATGGTAGTTATGTCGCTTGGAATAGCCTTGGCATTACTATGGGTGGGATTGTTAGCATAAATTTTATGGTTAAAAGTACGCTTTGTTTCCCTCCTATTTTATTTTGAAGCTATAAGGGTTTTTCTTTACGAAAAGAAATTCAACCAGAGTTTTTGAAATAGACCAACTCTCCTCACTGTGGCATGCTCGAAACCTGAAGGGTTTGCATTTCTTTCGTGGCCAAGTAGTAAGTTTCGAACCGAGTTTTATTTCGCAACAATTAATTAATGGATATTGGGTGTTATAGTGAGATATTTTATAATGCAACTAATTTTTCTCTCAGCCCTTCATGTTAACATAAGTATCCTTATTATGATTATATCTTAGGTAAATATTTGTTGGAAGACTCCTTCATAACTCCTTATCATTTTTGAAAGCATGTATGGTTTAAAAATGATAAAACTTATGAAAGTTTAACAGTTTGTGAAATATTCCTTGAGGTTTTTGTTGATAGGTAGATTGAGTGTTGCCTTGTCACAACTTGCTTGAATGGATCCAAATAAATTCTCTATATTGAGAATTTAAAATGGATATGGCACAAATGAGATTTTATTGTTGGAAATTTTGTCATTCTAATATGGAAATGATTGACTTGGCGAACAGTTGTATGACCAAAAATTTTTACCAGAAGACATTGGAACAGTAACCATGTCTTTCCCATCCATAATTTCATTTTCCGCACATTACAAGCCCTCCATTTTCCCAAAAACATTTAATTCATCCATTGTTCTATTGTTATAAATTTAATTTCTAAAAGGAAGAGTGGAAAAGAACTGAATGGTAACATTAATTAGAGATGATGATGTGGATAGTATAGACCTTATGTGAATGAAAGGTATTGATATTGCTTGAATAGTATTCATATATTTGTTCCTTCATTTTATCATTTTTCATTCATTATAAATCCCCCATTTTCCCAATGGCCCTATAACTCCATGTTCTAATGCAATTATAAATTAAATTGGTAGCATGATTAATTGTTGTTATTGGATGGATTGCATATGCTTCTGTTTGTGAATGATAGAGCCAACATTTTGATTTTATTTAGGTAGAGTTTTGATGAATGAATAGTTAAATGTTATTCATATTCGGATATGGAATTTTTCTTTTAGAATGAGTTTTTCTCAGTCGAAGCAGCAATGGTAGAGGTGGAAATAGAGGCAGAAATAATAATTGGAAAAGAGGCCATAGGAGGCCATGGTTTTCAATACATTTTGATGCAGATTCACAAGAGTTAAACCAAATTTTTCAAGCTGGGTTTTTCAATTTAGTCAGTCAATAAATTTTACAACCTAGACCTAAAATACCTCACTTTCAGCCTCACCAAAATTTCTTTGGTGTCCATGTCCTCACCGATGTATCTATACAGTCAGAACCACCCGTCAATGAGGGGTGGCAAGAAATTGTTCATCATCCCATTGTACCTCATCATGGTTGGCACGCAGTATCATTACCATTTCCCCCTCCTCCACCACCATTTAATCAAAATGCTCAAATCGATCATGTTGTTTCAATAGTTCAGTCCTCTCATGCAAGAAAAAGGCTCAAGACTGCCATCCCCGAGCTAGAAACAGACAAAGGTAAAAAGGTCACCATACCCTTTGAGTCCTCCAAAGATTCATTAGAGTCAGTGACCTCTCATTCCCACCTCAAAGATGATTTTTATCATATCATCAATGAGATCCAGCCATTATTCTCCAATTGGCACAATGTTGTTTCACGGGACAAGTCAACAGAAGGATCGGGAAAAGCAGCTAGCAGTGGCAAGAGGCAGGCAAACTCTCATAGTAAATATGGATTTTAATTATTTTATTATTAACAGGTTTTAATTATGGTCCATAGTTGGATGATAGGATGGTATGGATAGCAATGATACAATTTTACTATGTTTTGGACAACACGCATATATTTCTTTTTTTGGGACAACAGTCATATGTTTTTGAAAAACAGAAATATTTTTAGTTATTTATGAGCATGGGAGTTACAAGGGAAATATTCGGGCATATTAGATGGTGTTATGTTGTATAGATAATTTTTCATTGAATGGATAAATAATGGAGTAACAAGGAGGGAATATTAATTTTTCAAAGTCTAAATCAAGAAAAGTTAATGGGTCCCACCTATTAGTTATTATTTAAAAAATTGACCCTTATTATTTATTATTATTTATCTACTTATCTCAAGTTGTGAATTAAGTTAACTAACATTTAACTAAAAAGGTAGTTAAACTACCATAACTTATTGGAGAAGGATAAAAGCTCACACAAAGGAAGATATAAGAGGGAGATAACAAGAGATAACTTATGATATAAGGTCTACCCTATACCTATGAGATATTTATTTTCTTCATTCATTCTGAGTTTATTAGAAAGCTAAACCATCTTGATCAGAACAAGGTCTTATTGAAGGCAACAGGATTCAAAACTGAATCATATATTTCAATAGCGTGTTTCTAAAAGGTGTAACATCTATCTTAGGCAGTCTGCGTATTCTTGTTTGTTTTTGAATTATATTTCATGAATGATAAATAATATCTTGCAGAGTCAAGTGATGGTGCTTCGATGGCAAGTTGATCCAGATTCTTAGCTTCATTTTTCTTTGTGTTGTTAGAGTCTTTTTGTATGGTGTCCATCGGAGAATTCCAAATCTGACTTTGGTCCCTACCCTCATAGGGGCTTATAAAGAGAAATTTTCTTTGTATCTTATAATGAAGTTAATATAATAAAATCAGATTGTTAATCGTTGTCTCACATGTGTGTCAATTTACAAATTCTCATTTAATCTTGTTTCTTTATACAAACACGGACTTATTTATATTTTTCACTTTCTTCTTTTGTACAGTTATATATAATTAATAAAAACCATCCTTGGTCCCTTGCAGTACTTACTTGTGTATCAAGTGATTTCTTTGGTTTAAGGGCTATAAAATTTCCCAAATATCTTGCCTTAGCCTAACAAGATTTGAAAATGTGTGAGTAAGGTTCTTTATACATTTTCCTCAACAGAAGTTACCATAACTTCCACTTCGCACATCCAATTTTGATCACAACTATGGCATTGCATAGAGGAAATATCATAGAACTAAAGAACAAAATTTCATACCTAGAAGAGTCGAAGTTTTAAATATACAATAGAATAAAGGTCATCTAGCAGAACAACCTCCAAATCAGGGTTTAAAAGGTGCATTTTTGTTTTTGGAAATGTGCATATATTTTGACTAGAAGATCCAATTGGGGTGATTCAAAAAGTAGAATAAAGTGGAATAAAAGGAGTATCACATAAATTTGAGAGAAACTTGGGTCTCTTTTTAGGTACAGATGTGTTTTGATGTCTCTAAATGTAGGAGTTGTCGTTATTGGTCAGTGATACAACCCATGGACAATGTGGTTCTTCCACGTACCTAGAGTATATCAAAAGGCCCATTTTGAACTGTTTCACATTAGACGACACTAC
The DNA here is from genome assembly GCA_009831015.1 of Picea engelmannii. Taxonomy (NCBI): domain Eukaryota; kingdom Viridiplantae; phylum Streptophyta; class Pinopsida; order Pinales; family Pinaceae; genus Picea; species Picea engelmannii. Next base: position 6,045 of record ML833374.1, read on the forward strand.
TACGGATTTGAGCTCCCACGTACCTGGCATATATCAGCAGACCCCCTAGAATCCTAAGACTTACTGAGTAAACCTTTTGGTCATCTTATTTCTATAGTACACTGAGAACAACACTCGGGGATATCACTCTCTAGTACCTGGGTAGTCGGATAGTATGGCTAAGGTCATGGTCAAGACTCCCTATTTAGTGCCCTGAGATATTGGGTCGAGTACTATTGTTGGACCCTGCACTTATATCATAGAGCTATAGAACCTGACATTACCTTGTATGTGAGGTCCTTTGCCTAAGCCAATTAGGAATTCCTACCTTACAATGATACTTGGCCAACATGCAACCAAAAAAGGGAACTTCTACACCAAATAAGCCTTCAGACAGTCCTACTTGGACTCTTGATGAAGGTGAACAAATGCACAGGGACATAAATGATTTACAAAAGAAGACAATAACAAAATATGAACAACAAGGGATGATGGATTCAACTAAAGCTAGGCTAGAAGCGATAATGGATACTAAGATGGATGGTTTAAAAGGGGAGATCATGAAAGGATTGAAAATTTTTGTAATAAAGAGGCCACCTGAAAGTGACAATGTATCCCATGAAATCCATGATGAGGAAACAAGGAAGATGAATCAAGACTAGAGAAACTCTAAATTTGGGTTGAAGACCAACTACTTTCCTAAAATCGATATTAGGAAGTTTGATGGCAAGGATCCAATCACATGGATACTTCAGATGGAGTAGTTCTTTAATTGACATGATGTGCCACACACACACAAAAGGTATGAATTGTGTCCTTATATTTAGAACCCAATCAGTTTATGTGGTATCAATGGATTTGTTCTCGCAAATCACTTGTCACTTGGACAATTTTCAAGGAATAAATGATAGCACACTATGAGGATACAAGGAGAAATGCCTTCTTCAGCCAATTGATAAATCTCAAGCAAAAGGGTTCAGTTGCAGAGCACATTGAGAACTTCCAAAGATTGAATATAAAGGCAATGGATATTCCAAATGAGCACTTGATTTATGTATTCATGGGAACTTTAAAGAATAACATTCAACGTGAGGTTCACCTTTGGGAACCAAAATCATTGGAGAATGTGTTCAGGGTGGAGAGAAATGATGAAAGTAAAAATATGGCTATAGCTACTAGAAGGACCACTCCTAACATCTATCGAGAGAATATTGTTCCTTCTTCTAAACAACCTCAACCTACAAGATTGACACCTAAACAATTGGAGGAAAGAAAAGAAAAAGTTGTATTCTTTAATTGTGACAACAAATACAGTAATGGACATAAGTGTGGTGAGAATAAATTATTCTACATAGATTGTGAAGAGGAAGAAGAACAAGAACCATCTCAAGATGAAAATGTACAAGAGATTTCTTCTGAAGAGTTGACTCCAACCATATCATGTAATGCATTGGTTGGAATTAGGACTCCTCAAACCCTAGATATTGAAGGATATATAAAAAAGAAAAAGGTAATAGTCCTAATTGATTCCGGTAGTACTCATAATTTCATTCACTATAAATTAGCCAAAGTTGTCAATTGCTTTATATATCCAGTGTCAGAGTTTCAAGTAATGATTGCAAATGGAGGAATTATCAATTGCTCAGGAAAATTCCATAAGATCAATCTTACTGTGGGGCAATATCTAATTAATAGTCCAATGATTTTTATACCCATGGGTGGTGCTGATGTCGTACTAGGAGTCCAATGGTTACAATCATTGGGAACAATGGCTTTTAATTTTCAAGAACTTTTCATGAAATTTTCATTGGAAGGAAAGGAAATTGAGTTAAAGGGTATCACAGGGAAACTTAGTAAAGTGATCAGCTCTAATGGCGTGACAAAATTATTGAAAAAGAGACATCATGGTTTAATTGTACAACTATGCTCACTAGATGCTCAAAAAAATAATCCATTTATTCCCCTGTATCTCCAAGGGATTATTGATAAGCATTCCAAAGTATTTGAAGATATTACCAGACGTATTCCACCCACTCGTGATCATGATCATGCTATTCACCTAATTCCTGGGAGTGTTCCTTCTAACATCAGGCCTTACAAATACCCTTATGCACGGAAGAGTGAAAATGATCGTATGGTTGAAGAAATGTTATAGGTTGGAATTATTAGACCTAGCCAAATTTCTTACTCTCCACAAGTTTTAATGGTACTCAAGAAAGAGGGCTCATGGCATATGTGTCCATATTATAGAGAGCTCAACAAGATCACCATTAAAGAGAATTTTCCCATTCTCGTCATTGATGAATTGTTAGATGAACCACATGGAGCAATCTACTTCACAAAGTTGGATCTTCATTTAGGGTATCATCAAATTAGAATGAAGGAAGCATATATCCTAAAAACAGCATTAAGAACTCATGAAGGCCATTATGAATTTTCGTTCATGCCTTTTGGCCTTACGAATGCACCTTCCACATTCCAAGGGTTGATGTATTCCATTTTCAATACCTTCCTTCGAAAACTTTTGTTAGTATTTTTTGATTATATACTAATCTATAGCAAGTCTTGGGAGGATCATGTTAGACATGTTGACAAGGTGTTACAGCTACTAAAGGAGCAACAACTATATGCCAAAGCATCCAAATGTTTCTTTGGGGTGGAGGAGGTAGATTATTTGGGTCATATTGTATCTCACGAAGGTGTCAAGGTAGACCCTAACAAGATTAAGTCCATGATGGAGTAGCCAATTTCCAAAACATTGAAGATTCTTAGAGAATTTTTGGGTTTGACAGGTTACTACCGCAAGTTTGTTCGAAACTATGGAAGAATAGAATAACCTTTAATGACATTAACTAAGAAGGATGCATTTTCATCGACTTCAGAGGCAACTAAATATTTTGAACAACTTAAAGAGGCAATGTGCAAATCTTTTGTATTGACCACACCGGACTTCAAAAAAACCTTCATTGTGGAATGTGATGCCTCGGGAAATGGAATTGGTGTTGTTCTAATGCAATAAGGAAGGCCCCTTACTTTTGAAATTCAACCACTCAAGGGAAAGGAATTACACAGGAAATGATGGCAATATTACATGCATTGAAGCAATGGTGACCTTACCTAATAGGTAGGAACTTCAAGGTCAAAATAGATCATGACAGTCTTAAACACTTCTTGGAACAAAGACTATCTTCAAAAGAACAAAAAAAATGGGTGACCAAGATGTTGCGTTATGATTTTGAAATCATCTACAAAAAAGGGAAGAAAAATGTTGTGGCAGATGAACTCTCAAGAAAGGATGAATATGTTGAGGCCTTTCTCTGTGCTATCTCTATCATCCAACCTGATTGGATAACAAAAGCAAGGGATGAATGGAAGAATGATGAAAAAGTGTGGACTCTTATTCAAAGGTTGCAGCAGGATTCTAGTGCATCAAATAAATTTACATGGAAAAATGATTCACTATGGTACAAAGATCGCTTATATTTATGTAATAAATTCCAACTCAAACAAAAGGTACATTTAGAATTGCACACCTCTCTGGTAGGAGGGCACTCAGGATTTTTTTAAATCTATCACAGGGTCAAGAAGGATTTTGTTTGGGATGGCCTTAAAACTGATGTTTGAAGGTTTGTGGAAGAATGTTTGCTTTTCCAACAAAATAAGATGGAAATAGTTAAGACCCCAAGTATTTACAACCATTATCCATCCCAAGTTAGTGTTGGGAGGAGGTTTCCATGGATTTCATCACAGGGTTACTAAAGTCTGAAGGAAAGAGTGTCATCATGGTGATTGTTGATAGACTTACCAATTACGCACACTTTTGTGCACTCTCTCATCCTTTCAAAGCCAGTACAGTTGCCACTGCATTCATGGAGACTGTTCAAAAGATACATGGAAGCCCAAAGGTTATTGTAAGTGATAGAGATCCCATATTCACTTGACATTTTTGGACAGAATTATTTTCTTGTTTGGGTACTCAATTGGATCATAGCTCATCTTATCATCCTCGATATGATGGACAAACTAAGATAGTGAACAAATGAATGGAAGGATACCTTTGTTGCTTTGTCTCTGATAAACAAACACAATGGTTCAAGTGGTTACCCTTGGTATAATGGTGGTATAATACTTCCTTTCATACTGCAACAAAAATGACACCATTTATGGCACTCTATGGATATCACCCATCGTCCATCACTTCTTCTCTAAAAGAAAATTCTAAGGTTCAAGCAATGTAAAATCACATCGAGCATCAACAACAAGTTCTCCAACTCTTAAAGGACAACCTGAGCATGGCATATAATCGCATGAAACAACAAGCATATTATCATCGTAGTGAAAGAAGTTTGAAGTAGGGGATTGGGTATTTTTAAGACTACAACCATACAAAAAAATGTCCCTCAAGTAAGATAATAAGGATAATAAATTATCACCGAAGTACTATGTCCCTTATAAGGTGTTGCAAAATATTGGTACTATGGCATACAAATTGGAGCTTCCTGCATCTTCGTGAGTACACCCCATTTTTCCATGTTTCATGCTTAAAGAAGTTTTTAGGTGACAAGATCCCAGTTCAAACTATATTGTTGGAACTTGACGAGGAAGGAAAAATCATATTGGAGCCTGAAGCTATCACTGACACAAGAATTTGTTAATTGAGGAATAGATCCATTTCAGAGTATCTCATTAAGTGGAAGAAACTACCTACCGAAGATTCCACTTGGGAAGATGAGTCTTTTATACAGAAGCATACATAATTACTCAAGCCTTGTAGACAACACTTCTCTGAATGGGAGGGGAATGCTAAGCCCTAAATAGTAGCACATTACCCCTTAATTGGGGAATATTACAATAGTATTGTTATTTTATTTATGTCAGCTTGGATCCATTAGTTGTAATTGTACCTCCTAGTCTCCTATAGATACCAAGGAGACCTTTTCATTTGGAGTCATCTTGTATTTGTGAATTTATGTGGTGTATAAGGAGGTTACCCCTTGAAGAGGCTTATTATCTGAAATTGTCTCCTTGTCAAGGCGTGAAGTACTTATTCTTATGTTTTTATGATATTTGGATATTTGTTTCCACGCAAAAACCAAATACCAAACACGAAAAATATATGATAATAAAGAACATGTAACAGTATTTGATAACAATGTTAATGAGTATGTGTGCTTGTGCACAAGGCTAGGAGATGGCTCCCAGGGTTTTCAAAATGATATACATAACAAACTATATTGATGGGTAGATGAGAAATTCAGGATCATTGTGCCATGAACGATGTAAAAAACAGAGCTCTTGGGCTCCTGAAAAGGGGATTTGATGTTTGGGAAGGGGACGTATATATGGGTGTGGGGCCCAGAATGGCACCTCATTTGTACCTACATGATTTGAGCTCTGATAGCGTGTGTGTGAGCATTTGCAAGTTGTGTGACGTCATGGGGAAGTATATTTGACTTGCAGGAGAGACCAGTAAGTGATCTAGACCTCCTGCAATTTTTTTGGATTTTCATTTTCTGGGTGGGGGGGTGTACGGAGGGTCGTATGGCCATATTTATGCTTTGGGTAGGTCGAATACGTGGGTGATTAATTTGTACCCACACACACTAGCATGGGTATAATTCAATTTTGTGTGCACTTTGTGTGGGATAAATTGACACAATTGCGCACAATCTGCACGACTATGGTAATTTATTCCACACAATAATGTGCAACTATCAAGTGGACACTTGCGCAGGATTGCGCAACTACTGAGAAAATAGCCACACAATCTTGCACAATTTTTGAGTGAGAAGTCACGCATCCACTGCATGGCTGCATGAATAAGAGTTGTGCAGACCTGCATGTATGTCGATGGTACAGTCACATAGAAGTGAGTGACTATTAAAGGTACAGTCACACAATATGTAAATTTGTTTTGGAGATTTTTTTTATGATGTTGGATGAATCAACTTGTTTTGGTTGGATGTAGTGTTGAGTTTGCATTATGTCGATACATTGGTGGGAGAGACATTGGGATACCCTCCATAGAGATTTGGGCGATGATGCTCACATTCGGTAGAGGTTGGCCTGTGCGGGCTTGCTGAAGTTATTTGATTGTGCCCCAGTGAGCTCGCTGGAAGAGCTTCTGAGATTCTTGACTCGAATGTGGAGGTCCAACCTACAGGACTTCATGGTGCATGGATAGGAGGTCCACCTTATAGTTGATATTGACCTGTAATTCATTATTGGGGTACTATTTAGGGGTGTTGAGCTTGATGCTCACCATTGTATCTCGCATGGACAGACAGTCGGTGATATGGCGTATCGTCACTATTCAGTTTATGAGCCATTGACTGGAGGATCTATTATACTGAACTCCATTGATTCTTTGCATACATGGGTGTTTTATGCTTTAGTCGTGCATATCTATGGGTTGTTGGGGACCCAACGGATATCAAGGGCGCATCTCTTGATAATGGAGAGATCCATGGTTAGATAGATGTTTTCATGGGTGCAAGTGATGTGTAGATCCATGGTTTCATATCTATACCAATGCGCAGCGATGCAATCAGGAATTTTTTCCTTTGGATTCGTCTTGTGTAGTTTCTTCTTGGAGAGGGTGATCTTACTGTGTCTGCGAGTGTTATTGGACCCATCGTCGGCGTGGGAGTTGTGAATGCAAAGATGGGCACAAATATTGTCCCAACATGGTTGGGGGAAGGGTGGTCACTATTTTACCATGTATTTTGAGCATATCTAGAGGCAACCCNCCCCCACACAATCATTTTAGAGTTCCCCTATGCGGGGATGTATTTCTAGTGAGATATTGAGATGCACTTAACTCCTAGGGAAGTGTGGGATCACCGAGGTATGTGTATATGTTTGATGGTATTTTTAATGTTTTTTTTATGCATTTTTATTAGTATCTTGTTTTCCATGGATATAATCTCCTTGGTCTTAAATGGTTCATTTTGTATGAAAGCACAGATGCCTTCATCACTAGGGAAGACCTGTCATGACTCTACATTATCAGGAATGTGAGGATGATATAAAGATTGAAAATTACAATCAGGTCTTTGAGGCAGAATTTGTCGAGTGGGAGATGTTGAAAATACAGCTAACCTGTTAGCCATTGAATTAAGTTCCCTTTTAACATGAGTGATGTTAAATGATAATAAGTTCGAGATAAGCATCCATACAGCTTAGGTGTAGCGTTTCATCAACTTATTTCTAGAAGAGTAGATTTTATGTACAAGGTTCACAACAAGTTCAGATTCCCCAAAAACTGTAAGGTGTCCACAACCTAAGTTATAAGAATTTTCAATGCCTAGAAATAATGCTTAAAACTCGGTGAT
>ML833374.1:13457-25752 GCA_009831015.1 Picea engelmannii
AGGCACATCAAGAAGAAGGCATTTAAGCAAGGTGATCTAGTATTGGTATATGACAGTAAGTTCATAAAACATCTTGGGAAGTTCAGAATGCATTGGCTCGGGCCATATGAGATCTTCTATGTTATAGAAGGAGGAGTTGCTCAATTGAAGACTTTGAACGGAGAATGGAAGGAAGGATTAGTGAATGGGAGTCGGTTGAAATTGTGTTATGAAAACCAGTTGCCCCACAGATCAGTGTAAAAGCATGAGGAAAAGGATCTAGGTACCAGGTGCAGTTGAAACTAGGTACCATACATAGAAAAGACAGTCTGCACAAGGAAGGAGAGGAGGCATCGGACAGAAAGCATAGGATTCCTTGCGCAGTCTAAAGTCGAAGTAAAATAGAAGGATTGGTTCTTAAGTGCCTCGGGATGAGTCACAAGTGAGTGTTGGGGGCCTGTTGGCCCTGGGTTATGAAACAAAGTGAAGATCAAGGAAGAAAAGGTAGAATGAGAACTGCGTGGAAGACATAGTGACTGTTACAGGGTTGAAGTGAGCAAAAGAGCAGAAGAGACGGAGCGAAGTAAAAGGAAGCAAGTTGTTGAACGAGGATATCGAGGACCTCATGTCAGCAAGAAAGAAGGATCGTGGACAACTCATCAAGAGAAAAAAGACATCGTTGGATGCTTTGGAGCACCACCCGAGAAGGAAGGAAAGACAGGCTGGCGAAGCCCTAAAAATGCGGGTCAAGTTGACCTAGGGTTTTAGACAACTAGGGTTTTGGCATCTAGGGTTTGTGACACCTAGGTTTTGACCTAAGGATGTCGGTGAGCTATTGTAATGTATAAATAGATTTCTAAAGGACCTGGTATGGGTTGGTGTCGAGTTTGTTCTAGCTGTTGTTGATGATGCTATGATTATTGTTGTGTGAGAGAGAAGTGATAAGTTTGAGAGCCTTTTGGTATTGTAAGATCTTTAGCTGGGTGCGGAGATCAGTCCTGCAGCTAGGTGCACAGGAAGGGGAGAGATAGAGAGGAGAAGGGAGGAGATATGCTAGCTAAGAGCGCAGATAAGAACTGTATGCTTCATCTTAATAAATTATAAAGCACAGTTCTATGGACGTAGCCCTAGAGAGAGGGTGAACCATGTATATATTGTGTTGTGTGGGATTGATTCTCTGTTCTTTGTCATTTGATATGCTTATATGATGACGATGTGTTAGATCTGAGATATAACTTGCGTAGTAGATTATAAGAAGTTAAAGAATAATAGATTGTTGTGTATCGATCACTTTGAATCCACTCTACATTCCTTCTGGTTGTAGACATCTCTGTCCTGCCACCCCCTCATAGCTGCTTCAGGTGAGACTACATATTCCTCGTAGGTGTTGTCTAAAGGTCCAGTAGTTAGGGCTTGTTGGTGTGCTCTTGGAGTTGAACCCTAGATCTGCCCCTATGCCAACAAAGACTTAATAGTCTCATTGTCCTTGTACACAATGTTTTTATATTCTCGTAATTGTTCAGTTGGCCTCTTAGACTGCCCATAAGTGGAATTGAACCAATAAACTAACTCTTCTCAAGTGGAAAGAATCTTGGGAGGGAGATCAAAAAAATATGTCTTTGCTTTCCCTTCAAGAGAGTTGACAAATAAGTGCATGCAAGTATCATTATCATTAGCTCTGATATTGTGATAGGCATTAGAGAATGCTACCAAGTGTTTGTTTGTAGTGATTGTATTATTTCCTAAAAACCTAGGTAGATGCTCTTTAAATTTCGGTAATGGATGAGTAGCAAGTGATAGGTTCAAGGGAGAGGATATGTGCCACGGGGTGGTAGTAGCATCTTCCTCAAATTGAAAAAGCTCATACTTCTTTATGATCTTAGCAAGGTTGGTAATAGATTAGACAGGGACTTGGTGACTGTATATACTACCAATTACTGACGAGGTCGAAGGTTGAGATGATGAGGCACCTCGAGTACCACCAGAGCCACCTGCAGATGCCATTTTGAAAATGATGGGTGAGGGTGAGAAGGGTGAACTAGCCGAATTATACAAAGTTCTCCCTAGAGTACTTCCTTGGGTTGACAAAATGGCTTTCCTCCTTCCTATTTCAATGATAGTAGTGGCTTCAGGAGACAATCCTCTTCTTCTTCTAGAGATGTGAGCATTTGAGGACATTAAAAATGTAAGTTTTAAAGCTGTGAAGTAAAGCAATGCACATAGATTCTTAAGCAAAAAAGAATTTAATCAAAGGCTCATACACAGAGTACACAGAGATTTTATACCGGAAACCCTCAACCAAGAAAACCTTTCTTATATTCATTATATTGAATTTCACCATTCACTATACAATATATACAATGTTTTTAGGTATTTCGTAGATACCAAAACCCTAATCCCTAAAACCAAGATTAATTTTAGTAAACCGCTAAAAATAGAAAAAATCTCTCCCACACACACACATGCAAAGAATATAACACATACCCAACAAAAACGAAGATCAAAATTTTGGGAAAAGGAGGGCTACGATTGATTTCTAGGTTGCCTTTGCTTGTCCTCCCGTTCACGGATACTTATATATTTTTCAATTACTTCCCACGAGCATTCAAGCTCAGCCCGGGTATTAGCAGTTTCTAAGATAGTATTGAATAAATTAAAGGCAATGTTGGTCTGGTCTTTAAGACTGTGTTCAATATTGGGATGCCTTATAGAAGGTATTGCCATGAGAAAATTCAGTCATAGAGTCATAAATAAAAAACAGAAATATTCAAAGATAATCATGAATACAATCAACCAAAGAGATATGGAAGATCTTCCCAGTATGGTTGCCAAATAAATGTTGAGGAAAATGTATGGATTACCTTACTCAATCATTTTCAGATCTTGCATGGCTAGGACAGGATAGTTGGGGATGTCACCCAGGGTTTATAGCCTCAAAATATTCACTCAATCCGCAAGTAATAATTACAAGGATTGAGGATGATTTTATAATTTATATATGTTGCAATATAAAATAAAATTTATAAAATCTACTAGAATGTACATAGATTTTATGATAAAGTAAACATGGAAATAAAAAGCGGAAAAGTAACCAAGTCACAAAAACACATGTCTGAGACAGAATAGCAATCTGATTTTATTTCATTCTGAGATACCAAAAGTGTTTTCCTCTTTACAAACCCCTACGAGGGTATGGACCAGAGTCTGATTTAGAGATCTCCGATGAACAGCATACAAAAAGACTCTGACTCAGTTGTCGAATCTGACGCGCCCACACACACACATGCAAAGAATATAACACATACCCAACATTCTCCCACGTGTTGTTTTCTTTGCATCCAGGGCTCCCAATATTATATAGTCAACCATCCAGGGCAGTAATGCCCATTGTTAATCTACACCAGGAGAAATTTCCTATTCTTACAAACTTTGTCAATGAATCTGCAACATTCTTCAAAGTCTCAACCTTTTCCAGCAACACCTTCTTTTCCTCAACCATGTCTCTCACAAAGTGATACTGAACATCAATGTACTTTGTCTTCGAATGATAAGTTGGGTTCTTTGCCAGGAAGATTGCACTCTGACTATCACAATCTAATATCACCGCTTGTTGTACCAACCCAATACCCAAACACAATCTTTGTAACCATAATGCTTCCTTTCTTGTATGAGTGGCTACCATGTATTCAGATTATGTAGTTGAGAGTGCCACTACAACCTCTCTTTTTCTCATACAACTGATTGCTCCTCCAAATAGGTTAAACACATACCCACTTGTCGATCTTCTGCGATCCAGATCTCCAGCCCAGTCTGCATCAACAAAGCCATGTATGTCCACCACTATGTCCAATCCTGGTCTTCCTTGGTAGCACAATCCATAACTGGTAGTGCCATGAAGATACCTAAAGACCCTCTTTACTGTTGTCCAATGCTCTTTCCCTGGTTTTGACATATACCTGCTCAAAACTCCCACTCCATGTGCAATGTCCAGTCTAGTACAGACCATTGCATACATCAAACTGCCAATTTCATTGGCATACGGAACATGGGACATCTCCTCTTCTTCTTCCTGAGTCTTATGACACTGATCTGCAAATAACTTTACACCTATAGGAATAGGAACCTTGACCGGTTTACTTCCATGCATATTAAACCTCTGAAATATCATCTCAACATATTTTCTCTGATTCAACCAGATTTTCTTGTTTGCATGATATCTTTTAATCTCCACTCTCAGAATGAAGTTTGCAGCACCGATATCCTTCATGTCAAATTTGGAGGATAGCTGCGATTTCACCTCCTTGATAACATCCATGTTATTTCCTACCAACAACATGTCATCAACATACAACACTACATAAATGAAGTGATTACCAACCTGCTTGGAATATACACAGTGATTAACCCCGCTTCTTACAAATCCTAATCCAAGGATGTATGTGTCAAAATTTTGGTACCACATCCTAGGTGATTTCTTCAGACCATATAGTGACTTCTTTAGCTTACATACCAGCTCTTTCTTTCCCTTCACTACAAATCCTTCTGGTTGCTTCATGTAGATTTCTTCTTCCAAATCCCCATGTAGGAATGATGTCTTCACATCCATCTATTCCACTTCAAGATCAAAAGTAGCAGCAATAGATAAAAGAAATCTAATAGAAGTTAACTTAGCAACAGGAGAAAAAATTTCACCAAAGTCAATTCCCTCAACTTGGGAATAACCTTTTGCTACTAACGGAGCTTTGTATTTCTCCATTTTACCTTGTGCATTAAAATTCTTCTTAAACAACCATTTGCTACCAACAGATTTTCTTCCAGCTGGCAACTCAACTATATCCCATGCCTCATTCTTATCCAAGGCATCCATTTCTTCAACCATGGCCTTCTTCCAGAGTTTACTATCCTTTGAATTCACTGCGTCCCTGACAGTTATGGGATCATCATCAGTAATAGATAAAGAAAAATTGGAACGAAAATCAGGTGGACTATACCTTTCTGGTTGCCTTCTATCTCTCATTGATATCCTCAATATTGGGGTATGAGGTTCTTCTTCTTCTTCTTTTTTGCTTCCTCTTCTTCAGATGATTCATATTTTGCATCATCCAACTCAAGCTCTATTTTCTCAGGTTCGTCTTGCGTTGGTAGGAATTCATGTTTCGACACATCTTTTACCTCTCTGAAAACAACATCTTGATTGTAAACAGTTTTCTTGGTTTCTGGGTTCCAAATCTTATAACCTTTCACACCATCTTTATAACCAATAAAGAAACACTTTTCATCCTTTTTATCCAGCTTACTTCTATTTTCCTTTCGAACATGTACATAAGCATCACAAAAAAACACTCTAAGATGTTGAAGAGAGGGTTTCTTTCCATACCATACCTCGTGTGGAGTTTTATCATCCAACGCTGATGAAGGTGATCGATTGACTAGGTAACATGTTCTACCCACTGCCTCTGCCCAGAATTCTTGTCCTAACCTGGAACCGCTGAGCATGCTCCTTGCTTTTTCCATCAGTGTCATGTTCATCATTTCTGCAACTCCATTCTATTGAGGAGTGTATGGAGTAGTCTTCTACCTTGCTATACCACACTTCTTACAGAATTCTCCACCGTTATTTGTTCTCAATACATTTATTTTCTTCTTTGTCTGATTTTCTACCAGAGCCTTAAACTCTTTAAATTTATCAAATACCTCAGATTTCTTTCTAAGAAAATAAATCCGTGTGTTCTTTGAAAAATCATCTATGAATGAAACATAATACACAGATTTACCTAGGGATGGAACAGGAACAGGTCCAAACACATCACTGTCTATCAACTCTAAGATCCCCTTTGCTCTTATAGCACCAGATGGGAATCTTACTCGATTTTTTTTACCATATATGCAATGTTCACAAAAATCAAAATCCAGAGTGCAATTATACATACCTTCAACCATACCTTTACTGTGTAGTGTTCGAAGGCCCTTTTCTCCAACATGCCCCAGTCTTTGATGCCACATCATGGTATTATTTTCTGGGATAGTATTGGTCTTGTCTCCTTCATTTCTTTGCTCAGGGACAACAGAACTGTTACACCCATTAGTATAAGTGCTTCCCAACTACTTGTACAGAGTTCCACATCGAAATCCCCTCATCAACACCATTGCTCCTCATACCATCTTGCAAGTGCCCTTTCCAAATACAATATCCACTCCTGCATCTTCCATCTTGCTTACAGATATTAAGCTCCTGGCTAGTTTTGGAATGTGCAGAATCCGAGGGAGATTTCTAATCCTTCCATCTTTTAGCAGCAACTTAACTCTTTCACGTCCCAAGATTTTTGTTGTCGAGTCATCTCCTAGGAATACATCACCACCATCATATTTTTCATATTCAGAGAACAACTCCCTGTGAGGAGTCATATGGTATGATGCACCTGAGTTGATCAACCATACATCACGGTCTGCATATGTACTTGTAGATGCCAAGTAAACATCACTTCCTTCTTCGGTGGAGGTTTTCGCCTCTGTGAAAGAGGTACTATCAGATCTCTTTGGTTTTTCAACCTTCTTAGACTTGCAATCTTTCTTATAATGTCTTTTTTTACCACACTTCCAGCATTTCCTCAAAGATTTTCCTGGAGACTTAGATCTACCTGTAGATTTAGATCTCCACCCTGAAGGCTTACCAGGATTCATGTCTTGGGTACGACCTCTTACAAATAAAGCATTTTTTCTATGACCATCCATGTTTTTTCGCCTCATCTCTTCAGATAACAAGGATGCAACTACATCCTCATACTTCAATGTAGATTGAGTGGTACTACCTATTGCTACAACCAGATTATCCCAAGAGTCTGGCAAAGAACATAACAAATTAATGCACTTATCTTCTTCTACAATCGTAATATTAACAGAGCCAAGTTGACTTACAAGAGTATTAAAGGCATTTAGATGTTTTGTCACAAAATCTCCATCTTCCATCCTAAGATGATACAGCTTTTTTTGAAGAAACATCTTGTTTACCAGGGACTTTGATTGATACAAATTCCCCAACTTATCCCGTAGTTTCTTGGTTGTAGATTCTCCTGAGACATTCAACAACACCGAATCTGCCAAGCAGAGTCGAATAGTACTCCTTGCTCTTCTGTCCAACTTCTCCCAATCTTCCTTCGACATACCAGTAGGTGGTGTACTAGTAGTTTGTGCACTAGTAGGTTGTGTACCAGTAGCCTGTGTGCTAGTAGACGGTGTACCAGTAGGCTGTGTACCAGGATACACAATGATCCATTGTTCTTTGTCTACAAGAAGGTCCTCCATCTTTAGCTTCCATAGCTCAAATTGTTTACCATTGAACTTCTTTATCTTGATTCTAGAAGAGCTTGTCATTCCTCTTTCTACACTCAAATCACCATTGCAAAAGCTCCCACTAAACCCAGGTTTATCACAGACCCAAGATAAACTTGATCTATAAGGACCGAGCCAAACCCTCAACAACAAAGGCATCCCTCTGAAGCCAAAAATGAGCTCTGATACCACATGTAAGTTTTAAACCTATGAAGTAAATCAATGCATATAGATTCTTAAGCAAAACAGAATTTAATCAATGGCTCATACACAGAGTACAAAGAGATTTTATACTGGAAACCCTCAACCGGGAAAACCTTTCTTATATTCATTATATCGAATTTCACCATTCACTATACAATATATTGAATGTTTTTAGGTATTCCGTAGATACAAAAACCCTAATCCCTAAAACCGAGATTATTTTTAGTAAACCGCTAAAAATAGAAAAATCCGCTAAAAATAGCAAAAACCACGCCCACACACACACATGCAAAGAATATAACACATACTCAACAAAAAAGAAGATCAAAAATTTGGGGAAAAGAGGGCTACGACTGATTTCTAGGCTACCTTTGCATGTCCTCCTGTTCACGAATACTTATATATTGTTCAATTACTTCCCACGAGCATTCAAGCTCAGCCCTGGTATTATCAGTTTCTAAGATAGTATTGAATAAAGTCAAGGCAGTGTTGGTCTGGTCTTTAAGACCGTGTTCAATATTGGGATGCCTTGTAGAAGGTACTATCATGAGAAAATTCATTCAAAGAGTCATAAACAAAAAACAGAAATATTCAAAGATAAGCGTGAATACAATCAACCCGAGAGATATGGAATATCTTACCAGTATGGTCGCCAAATAAATGTTGAGGAAAAGGTATGGATTACCTTACTCAATCATTTTCAGACTTGCATGGCTAGGACAGGATAGTTGGGAATGTCACCTGGGGTTTATAGCCTCAAAATATTCACTCAATCTGCAAGTATTAATTACAAGGATTGAGGTTGATTTTATAATTTATATATGTTGCAATATAAAATAAAATTTATAAAAGCTACTGGAATGTACATAGATTTTACGACAAAGTAAACATGGAAATAAAAAGCGGAAAAGTAACCAAGTCACAACAACACATGTATGAGACAGAATAGCAATCTGATTTTATTTCATTCTGAGATACCAAAAGTGTTTTTCTCTTTACAAACCCTTGCAAGGGTATGGACCAGAGTCTGATTTAGAGATCTCCAATGAACACCATACAAAAAGACTCTGATAGTAAATTAAAACTGAAATTAATAATCTAGACCAGCTTGCCACAAACAATTTCCATTTTGACTCTGCAAGATATCCTTTATCAACTATGAAAATTAACTCACAAACAGACAAGAATACACAGACTATCAAGGACGAATCAACAAATCTAAAACAAGCGGCTGAAAAGTGTGGTTCAGTCTTGAACTTTGTTGTCTACAATAAGACCATGTTGTCAACAAGATAATTAGGTTTTCGAATAAACTCATAAATGAATGAGAACTGAAACTATCTCATGTAACTAAAGAGAAAACCTTAGTCTTGTTTTCTTCTTTTATTCTCCACTTATCTCTTATTCTCATTGAGATTTTATTCTTTCCCAATAAGTTGAAGTAGTTCAACTACTTTCTTTAGTTAAGTTGATTTAACTTAATTGATTAGTTTAGGAGAAATAAATAATAATAATATAGTTAAGAGTCTTAATTAATAATAACTAAGTAAGTGGGACCCTTTGTGACTCCCATCATTTCTTATGTTTAAATCATGAAATATAACACACAAAAGATAATCATTTTGATCATATGCACCCTTGTAACTCCATTGAATATCTTTTAAATTGGATATTTAAATATCAGCAATAATTTATATCATATCCAAAAAGAATATATATCCACATTATCCACAAAATATCAAAAATAGGGCTTGTCCTCCAAAATATGTTGAAAACCATTAAACATTGTTCTTATCAACTGAATCACATAAAACATAATTAAAAACCATATTTGCCACTTTGTGAGGCAATTTTCCTTTTTCCACTGTTGTTTCCTTTAGACTTTTCTGAAGTATCACGTGGTTGATTGGACCCTTGGGGTCGTATCTCGATGATCACATGGGAGAAGTTGTCCTTTAAATGAAGGCGAGAAGACACAGATTTAGAGGAATCAGTGGAGGGAGAAGAAGGGGAGGCAACCGCTTTTCCTTTGTCTTGCACAGGTTGGGGAATATTGGTTTTCAATCTCTTACTGGTGTGTGAAGACTGAACTGGAGAAACAACACGGGAAATTTGGACATTGGGATTGACAAGTGGTGGTAAAGGAAATGATATAGTGGGCCAACCATGATGGTGAGAGATAGGTTGGTGGAAAATTTCTTGCCAACCATCATTTGTGGGGACTTCGGGCTGCAAAGACACATGTGAAGGAATGGGAATGTTGGGAATATTTTTGAGGAGGTTGGAAAGGTGATCTTTCTGATCAAGGGTGCATTATCCCATGGCCAACTCAATTAAAGAACCCAGCTTGAAACAGTCGGTTCAATTCTTACGGGTCAGTGTCAAAATGGATAGAAAATCTAGGCCTCCTATGGCCTTGATTCCAATTTCCCCTGCCTCTGTTATTTCGACCATTGTTGCCTCTACTGAAAAATATCATCATGTAGCAACATTTTGTCAGTAATGAAGCTCTTAATAAACCATACATGACACTCTGCGTATATGAATCAAAAGTTGGCTCCAAAATTGACACGAGATACATGCAATCCATCCATAACACATCATTCATTAATTGCCATGTGAACAGGGAATGTTAGGGTTCATGGGAAATATGGAGGGAGTGTAATTAGCGAAAAATGGTATCATGGGGGGAATCAATATAGGAATATTTTTCAACAATTAACCAAACAATTAACTGTGTATATAAAAATATCAAGATTATCAGTCCTCAACCCTTGCTACGTTATCTTTCTTTCGCTTCCACATAGACTTCTCTTTTAAAGTGTATATCACAGAACGGGGATGCAATAAGTGAAATCATGATCGTGGAGGGAGTGTAATTAGAGAAAAATGGTAGAATGATAGGGAAACTTTACGGATATTGTTCAAGTGAAAAATCAAAACATGTTATATCTAATGCAATCAAAATATATCTTTGTCCAAAATTTTGAGGTTTAAACAGTATTATGTTTCCAAAATAATAATCCAAATTGATGCCTTCTTTAATAAAATTTCTTGTTGGCCTACGAATTGTTTTACATAGTAAACTATCTAATATGCCCAGAAATATTTAACCACGGTAACCATTATAATTATCATTATATAATAGAAATGATGACCAACATCATAATCGCTACAGGAATACAACAATAATCTTAGAGTGGATGAGCCACGATTTATAACATCAACCCCAGCAATGGTCCTTTAAATCCCATAGAATCACGCACAGTGCTCCCAAAACAAAATTCATATCCATAATTAAATCAATCCATCGTTCAATGCAACCTCTTTTGATTTCATTATGGGCAGTATTATTCAATTCGAGCATCAGACATTTCAAACACGGGTGCCTTCGCAAACAATAAACTTGACGATTTAACCAAGATAAATAACATTTGTTATTGGGAACACAAGCTTCAACAGACTATAGCTTCCAATGAATAGGTGAGTACAAGACTCTTTCCACAATTTCCAAGCAAGAGACCAATTAAATGTGTGCCCTAGTAACCGAGCAAGGACAGTGGTCTCATCAAACTTCAACCTGGAGTAAGCAACGCCTTCACTATAATGCATAGGGTTCGAGATATGTCAATGATAGTAAGTGGTAGAGACAGTAGGGCAATTCAAATAGAGGGTTTGGCAGTTGCATAACAAAGAAATCTTATTCCACATGTGCTTTTCATTATTATAATCGATCACGGATAATATAACAATAATTCGCAACATTGTTATCGACTTCATGAGATTCGTATAAACAAATTGTAACTTCCAAAGAATAAGTGAATCCAACACTTCCTTCATCATAGCATAACAAGTGACCAATTAAAACATGTGCCCAAACCAAAATAGCAGGAATAGTGCTCCCACCAAAATCTGGGTAAGCAATGTCCTCATATTTGCATAAGGTTCACCACGCAACAGTGACAGTGAAGTCATAAAAAGGTAGGCTAATTGTTAGCACCCTGTAAATCTGCCCGACTGTCAAAACAGACGACAAGGGTAACTGTTGCAACCAACTTTAGAGCTGAGGCACTAGCCTACTCAACTCAGAGAGGGCTCTCTCGTGTCACTTGATACATCTATGGAAATCGGTGGCTAGAATTGGTTTGTTTTGGGGTTTCAATAAAGTTGTTGAAGAGCTGAAGATGACCTTTGGGCTATGGGGTCAAGAATGTAGGATGCATTTCCAAATCGTGAAAACAATCCAGAGGAAAAGGCTAAATGACGAAGTGACTTCTGAGTTTATGCTTAAAAATTTTAGATGGTATCAGAAGAAAAGAAACACACAACTATTATCAGAGCATTATAGTAATGAATTCTGAAATGGTTTAGAAGAGATGAGCACAGTCTAAATCGTCAAGCCGAGAGCATTGAATAATGAATTCTGGACTTTTAATTTCTCAATTTAGACAGAAGAAAGCAAAATGAAAATACAGAATAACAGGAATCACATACTATGAGAGAAAACGAGACTCATAACACCACCAATTAGAATCTTTTCATAAAAAGTCCCAAAATATGCCTCTACACCTATGTATTCATTCCATCCCCAGAGATTTATAAATTTTTCTTGCACAGAGGGCATGCTCCTCTTTTCTCCATCCTTCTATACTCGTGAGGCCAAGCATATATAGAGGAATTTCATATGGAATTTAAAACGTTCTGACTTCCTCAAAATTCTAAAAACAGATACGAGTTACAAAAAGGAAGAACAGTTGTATTATTTAAAGGGATCGTTAGTAAT